>JAPXFY010000033.1:43890835-43918335 GCA_030674185.1 Monoplex corrugatus
TGTGTGTTTTTGGCTGAGTTTACAGGTATAGGTAAACAATGTTCTAGACACAATCATTCTGTATCCGTAGGCAGTCAACGTTCTTTTTGTTGCTACTTTTTTTTTATCAACTTCTATCGTTTTTAAAAGTCTAGATCTAAAAAGGTGGGGATTTTTTTTTAAAAGTTTTGTTAAACATTATCATGCAAAGTTTAAATGTTTTGAGATGAAACTGTTAGGATAAAAATGTTAATGAGGGTCTGTTTAATACATTTTTTTGCGTAAAAAAATGTATTTACTGAGTTAAAGAATAGCGAGAATATCTTAACATTATTGGATTTCTTTTTTTTTTTTTTTCAAAGTCTACACAACATAAACTCCTGTCGTTTTTTTAACTTCTGATTTCTGTATCCGTTCTTATTTCATCAGCTGATGTGTTGATTTTTTCTAAAGAAATTGGAAAACTTTATCAAATTGATTTAACCTTTTGACTCCCGCACCCTATCCACCAACTGCAAAAACGGAACCCTCTGACTCCCGCACACTATCACTGGTGGATAGGGTGAGGGAGTCAAAGGGTTAAGTTTTTGCTTTGTTGGCGTGGTTGACAATGCAGGTTGTTGGTGGACAGGGTACGGGAGTCCAAGGGTTAACTTTTGCTAAGGTTAGATTAATTTAACTTTGCTAACGTATGTTTTTACTAACATTGGAAGGCGGTAAAACGAAGTATGACTAGATTTATCAATCTATACATATGCTGTGTGTATGTAAGGCGTAGTCAGGTGATGAAATGAACTGTGACTAGTTTATCCATCTATACAGATACTGTGTGTATGTAAGGCAAAAAACAAACACGTTTCTTTTCGATCGCTTGA
Source organism: Monoplex corrugatus (assembly GCA_030674185.1). Taxonomy (NCBI): domain Eukaryota; kingdom Metazoa; phylum Mollusca; class Gastropoda; order Littorinimorpha; family Ranellidae; genus Monoplex; species Monoplex corrugatus. The sequence goes on from JAPXFY010000033.1 coordinate 43,891,690, forward strand.
AGTAGAACTTGTGTCCTCTGTTCCGTGACTGTGACAAACTTAGAGACGATAGGCTTAGACAAGCAGTAGAGCTAGACTTGGAACTCAAGTAGAAATAGTCCAACCAAATCCAAAGATGAGTGCTACAGATATATTAACTATATTTCAGTACCTATGACAAGTTTATGGCTAAACCAGATTGAGAGAACCTATTTTCCCCTGACCAGGTAGGCCCAATCTTGGCCCCTGGTCAGTTTTACCTCAGGAAGGAAAAAAAGACACATCTGTGAGCTATTTATGTATGTGTGTGTGTATGTATTTATGTGTGTATATCATTGTGTCACTGTATATGGCTTTCGGGGCTTTCTCGCTTCTCCGCATGCAAACTCTTTTCTTACAGTCACCAACTGTGCATAATGTTCAAAATACAACACAGGCGTGTGTGTGTGTGTTCCCACGCCTGTCTCGTCTGCAAATTTTTTTGTGTATGTGCAAAATTTTTGTGTTGCTTACATGACCAATCTTTGCCTAATGAAATATACCTGTCTGATCTGTATTGCCCCCCATCTCCGTGGAGTAGAATACAAAAACCCTGACCACATAGCGAAGTGGATGACTGTGGATTTCATTGGGAGTTTATTGAAATCGAAAACGTTTTTGTTTCTAACGAGACGACGTTGAAAACAAAATACACAGTGTACATGAACACGACCCAAGGCTTCTATAGTCACAGTATGGAAACCCAGTATTGACACAAACACATTTCATGCACTTTGAGAAAAGAAAAAAGAGAAAAGAAAAGAAAAAGACAATTTTGAAGGTTGAAATAAAAGAGGTAGGGAGAAAAAGCAAATAAGAAAGGAAGACGGAATAACCTGGGTGGTGCTTGTTCTCTAAAGAAATTGGTTTGTGGGTGGTTGATGATTTAATATCACACTTATCTGGAAGTAGAAAGAGAAACAAAGGTGTTGATGATTAAATATCACACTTACCTAAAAGCAGAAAGAGAAACAAAGGTGTTGATGATTAAATATCACACTTACCTAAAAGCAGAAAGAGAAACAAAGGTGTTGATTTAATATCACACTTATCTGGAAGTAGAAAGAGAAACAAAGGTGTTGATTTAATATCACACTTATCTGGAAGTAGAAAGAGAAACAAAGGTGTTGATGATTAAATATCACACTTACCTAAAAGCAGAAAGAGAAACAAAGGTGTTGATGATTTAATATCACACTTATCTGGAAACAGGAAGAGAAACATAAAGGTGTTGATGATTTAATATCACACTTATCTGGAAACAGGAAGAGAAACATAAAGGTGTTGATGATTTAATATCACACTTATCTGGAAACAGGAAGAGAAACATAAAGGTGTTGATGATTTAATATCACACTTATCTGGAAACAGGAAGAGAAACATAAAGGTGTTGATGATTTAATATCACACTTATCTGGAAACAGGAAGAGAAACATAAAGGTGTTGATGATTTAATATCACACTTATCTGGAAACAGGAAGAGAAACATAAAGGTGTTGATGATTTAATATCACACTTATCTGGAAACAGGAAGAGAAACATAAAGGTGTTGATGATTTAATATCACACTTATCTGGAAACAGGAAGAGAAACATAAAGGTGTTGATGATTTAATATCACACTTATCTGGAAACAGGAAGAGAAACATAAAGGTGTTGATGATTTAATATCACACTTATCTGGAAACAGGAAGAGAAACAAAGGTGTTGATGATTTAATATCACACTTATCTGGAAACAGGAAGAGAAACATAAAGGTGTTGATGATTTAATATCACACTTATCTAGAAGCAGGAAGAGAAACATAAAGGTGTTTGATGATTTAATATCACTCTTATCTAGAAACAGGAAGAGAAACATAAAGGTGTTGATGATTTAATATCACACTTATCTGGAAGCAGGAAGAGAAACATAAAGGTGTTGATGATTTAATATCACACTTATCTAGAAGCAGGAAGAGAAACATAAAGGTGTTGATGATTTAATATCACTCTTATCTAGAAGCAGAAAGAGAAAGAAACATAAAGGTGTTGATGATTTAATATCACACTTATCTAGAAGCAGGAAGAGAAACATAAAGGTGTTGATGATTTAATATCACACTTATCTAGAAGCAGAAAGAGAAACATAAAGGTGTTGATGATTTAATATCACACTTATCTAGAAGCAGAAAGAGAAACATAAAGGTGTTGATGATTTAATATCACTCTTATCTAGAAGCAGAAAGAGAAAGAAACATAAAGGTGTTGATGATTTAATATCACACTTATCTAGAAGCAGGAAGAGAAACATAAAGGTGTTGATGATTTAATATCACTCTTATCTAGAAGCAGGAAGAGAAACATAAAGGTGTTGATGATTTAATATCACACTTATCTAGAAGCAGAAAGAGAAACATAAAGGTGTTGATGATTTAATATCACACTTATCTAGAAGCAGGAAGAGAAACATAAAGGTGTTGATGATTTAATATCACACTTATCTAGAAGCAGGAAGAGAAACATAAAGGTGTTGATGATTTAATATCACTCTTATCTAGAAGCAGGAAAAAAAACAAAGACCGTTGTCCTCTGTATAATACTGACCACAACTGATGTGTGTGTACTACCGTAACCTTTGCTGTGGATTCTGTGCAGAATGTGTTTTGTGTGTGTGGACAGTGTCCATCTTTGACCTGTGACTGTCACACTTCGTGCGGCATTTAACCCTTTGCCTCCTTCACTCACCTGACGGTTAGGGTGAGGGTGTTTGAGAGAGGGTTAACATGATACTTTTTTTTTTCTCTACATTGGTATTTTTGTACAGAATTTGTCTTTTTTCAATCTCCGTTTTTTTAAAAACTGGTTTATTTATTTATTTATTTATTTATTTATTTATTTATCACTCTTTGTTATACAGGAAAAAAACAACTTTTAACACTTTTTCTCCTCACTGTTTTTTGGCAAGCAGCGTTTCACGAATCACCTGTCACGATTTTTCTCTCGTCTCTGTCGACTTCACCAAGACACACGCCTTCTGTGTACAAACTGGACATTTTGATTGTTCTTGTTTTTGTGTTGACTTGGCAAATGGGAGATTTGTGTTTGTTGTGCGTTCCTGTCTATTTGATGCCAGTCCCCCCCCCCCTCTCCTACACCTTTTTTGGTGTATTCGACTGTCTACTCCTACATACTGTATTTCTGTTTGCTCGTCTTTTTCTCCATTTATTGATTCAGCTATTTGATTTAGTCGTTATACGAAATGGAAAGCAAAGTTTTGATCATTTACTTGCCGACTTACAGTGGATTTCTTTCTGATTAAATGATTTCAGTGTTTTCGTTTATGTGTGTGTGGTTTTTTGTTTGTTTGTTGTTGTTTTGTGTGTGTGTGTGTGTTTGTGTAAGTTCACGGAAATGGTTAGAAAAGTTTATTTACTTGCCTACTTAATAGTTTTTCTTTTTTGTTGTTTTTCTAAAGAAATGATTTTGGTGTTTTTTTCTTTATAAGTTCACGAAAGTGGTTAGAAAAATTTTTATTATCTTGCCTACTTAATAATAGTTTTTCTTTTTTATTTGTTGTTTTTCTAAAGTAATGATTTTGATCCATAATTCACGGGTTGTCCTTTATAATGTCATCACAACATAATAAGGAAAGTTTTAAATATCTACTTACCAACTTGTCGGTATATAGAAAAGTTTGAAGTATCTGTTGACCTATTTATCAGTCTAGTGTTTGTGTTTCGTTCTGTTTTTCTGATTACTGATTTTACTTTTTTTCATTTTCATGGTTTGTTTTTTTGTGTTTTTTTTTTTTTGGGGGGGGGGGTTAATTTCATGAAAATTGTTGTAAAATCTTTAATTATAAAGTCGCTTACTTAATGTCTTTTTTTTTGTCTTTTTTTTTTTTACAACTGAAGAATTTGGGCCAAGACCTTGTTTGCAAAAGACCCGGCAACAATTTGAATGGAGTCTGAAAAAAAGAGGACACAGGCGGTTGTTTCGTCTGCTCAGTTTTGAACACTCATTCTTCCAGACATCGTTGATGATATTGTATCCCGTGGTGTTATCTGCATAAGAAAAGAAAATGCTTTTTTTTTTTTTTTACCCAAATATGTCAGTCATGTCAGTCATGTCAGTCATGTCAGTCTCACGTCTCATTCTTCACTCTTTTGTTTTGTCTACTTTTTGCCCTTTCGTTAAAAAAATCTTTATTGCAAAATGAAAATGTGTCACTCTTACTTCTTATTCTCCACTTCTTTTTTTAACACAAGAGAACAGTTTTGTATACTGTGATGAGTGGAGCTGTATTTTCAATTTACGTTAAGACTCCCCTCATCTCCCCTCCCAGCGGGTTATATGTTTTCCATGTGTCATTACACACTGAAAAACCAGCTGAATATTATTCATGCATGTAAATCTAGGTCTGATCGTTTATGTGCCACTGTTCTCCTTGTAGTAGACACCAAGGTATGTTATATTTCTAATCTAGTTATTCCTTTGTGTTTTTTATTTAAAACAGGTGGGAACTGATTCAGATCAGCTTGAGCCAGTCGCTGACGTGTGTGTCTGTCAATGATTACGATGTCTGGAAATTAAAGTCATAATGGTTTTAAGTTTGGTTCGAGTGAACCTGTTTCATAATTAAAATTGCACCCATTCCCCCCCCCCCCCTTTTTTTTTTATTTTTTATTTGAGAAGTAGGTGGGTGAACATCTGTTTGACCGAATACAATGTACAATATAATAACAATACAACCAAAATGACCATACACTACAACACATGTTACAATGAACAATTCATTGTCAATACTATCTGATTCACTGTTCTGTTGATTCACTGATAAAATGGTTTCTCATTCGCGGGCATTGGTCAGCCCACAATTAAAAAAAACCCAGCGATTCTTTGCTCGGTCACTCTGCACAAATAAAGGGTGAAAGTGAAACAGTAAAAATATACAGAACAAGGTCTTGAAGGTCCATATCCCAAAGTAACCTATGTATCGTATGGTGTCAAATGTCTGACAGTACAAGAAAAGGGTGAACATTGCAATGGCTTGATCATTTTCCTTTTGTTGGAAGGCGTCTGCGTGACTGGCACCTCTGACTTCAGCTCTCTTATTGCTACTGTTGAACTTGTCCCCCTTTTTCTTTATTTCTGTTTTCTTTCTTTTTCTTTTGTATGTGTGTGTGTGGGGGGGGGGGGGAGGGGTTGTTTTGTTTTGATTTCTTTGTTTTTGAGGTATCGCCACGCAAGCTACAGAACCTTTGTTTCTTTCTGTTTTCTATCTTTTTTTTTTTTTTTTTTTTTTTTTTTTTTTTGGTGTGTGGGTGTTTTTGTTTTGTTTCGATTGTTTTTTGAGTTATGGCCACGTAAGCTGCAGAACGTCACAGCTGGGAAATGTTGTTCAGAACCAAAGTGTTTGGAAGTGGAGTTTTTTGGTTTTTTTCACCTGTACTGTAGTGTACCGCGTTGTGTGTATCCTAACCATGTGAGTGTTTTTGTTTTAATTAAATTAACACAAGAAGCTGGCATTGATTTGTTCACCCACTGACTTACACCATTTGACCACTGTTGTGTACTGACGTTTTATGTTTGCGGTTATTCAAAGTATTCTTATTGGATCATAGGCGCTTGAAACAGGGAGAAGCTAGATAGAGACTTAGGCCTGTGTGTGTGTGTGTGTGTGTGTGTGTGTGTGTGTGTGTGTGTGTGTGTGTGTGTGTGTGCGCGCGGGCGTGTGTGTGTGTGTGTGAGGGGGGGGGGGGGAATGGAGAGAGATTTTCTGTGATCTAGCATTGTCCATACTGAAAACAAATGTCTGTCAATTTTACCATCTTTTTTGGCATATGGACATGCCCCAGCTATGAAACTTGTTAACTATTGTATTTTTCTCAAGTGTCCAGGGAAAGCAAAAACACAGTAACTATAAAATTCAATTAACAAAGGGTGTTATGGTTGGTTTATCCCCGTAAAGAGGGAAGTTTTACGTAAATTCCCGTTTATCTAGTACACTTACCATATCCAACAAAAGCACAATGCACATGATCACTGTGTTTTTAGCAGGAATTTAATCCAGGTTTCGCCGAGAATTGGATCATAAAGTGCCTCCAGGGGGCGCTCCACCCCCACCTGACAGTCCAGGTCGCGTGAGCAGGAAAATAAATACCCTTTCTCTTTTTCGCACCTTTGGTTTTCAGACCAGGGGAGGATCTCGAGAGAGGCCGGCAGGATTGACCCAAGTGTCGAGAATGTAAGTGTACTAGCTAAACGGGATTTTGTCTTTCCATAAGTCTGAACAGGACCAGGTTATCACCCACAGCTGGGTGCACTGAAGACATCGCGCAACAAATGTTCAAGGCAGTGATTCAAATTCCAAGTCATAAATTCATCAGACTCTGGACAAAGACAAGCGCCCTGCCTTGACCATCACAAATCTCAGGCCATTCTGTTCCCTTACGACTAGAAAGAAGTTTTGGGAAACCCTAAAGGTCCCTTTTGTAATGTTGGCTGATTATTCACACCACTGTAGCAGGACAGACTAGCGAGTGTAACCCCTTGACTCCCGCATCCTATCCACCAACTGCAAAAACTTAACCCTTTGACTCCCTGCAGGAAGCTGGTGGATAGGGTGAGGGTGTCAAAGGGGGAAGTATTTCCTTTGCTAGCATGGTTGACAATACGGGATACTGGTGGACATGGTGCGGGAATCAAAGGGTTAAAAAATAAAGTGAGCTACTTACTGACTTTGATTTCATTTTTTCCAGTCTTCGTTTTGGTTTTATTCTGCCCCGTGTTTACTTTTGGTTTTCCTTCTGCCCCTGATTTTTTGGGATTTTTCTTCTTCTTTTCATCAGTTTGCAGTCTTCTTTCCCCTTTCAAGCGCCTGTTTACTGAATGTGCCGCTGTGCCTTTGCTTATTGTGTCTCTTCCATGATAAATAAAAAGACTGGAATCAACTGGGTGAGTCTGTGATGGTGAATGGCGTACATCTCTATGTTGTCATGGAATCAACTGGGTGTGTCTGTGATGGTGAATGGCGTACATCTCTATGTTGTCATGGAAACAACTGGGTGTGTCTGTGATGGTGAATGGCGTACATCTCTATGTTGTCATGGAATCAACTGGGTGAGTGTGTGATGGTGAATGGCGTACATCTCTATGTTGTCATGGAAACAACTGGGTGAGTCTGTGATGGTGAATGGCGTACATCTCTATGTTGTCATGGAAACAACTGGGTGTGTGTGTGATGGTGAATGGCGTACATCTCTATGTTGTCATGGAAACAACTGGGTGTGTCTGTGATGGTGAATGGCGTACATCTCTATGTTGTCATGGAAACAACTGGGTGAGTGTGTGATGGTGAATGGCGTACATCTGTTGTTGTCATGGAAACAACTGGGTGTGTCTGTGATGGTGAATGGCGTACATCTGTTGTTGTCATGGAAACAACTGGGTGAGTGTGTGATGGTGAATGGCGTACATCTCTTGTCTGTCATGGAAACAACTGGGTGTGTCTGTGATGGTGAATGGTTTACATCTCTTGTTGTCATGGAAACAACTGGGTGAGTCTGTGATGGTGAATGGTTTACATCTCTTGTTGTCATGGAAACAACTGGGTGTGTCTGTGATGGTGAATGGCGTACATCTATTGTTGTCTGGTCGGGGTGTGTGGGTAGGTGGGTGTTGTGTGTGCGCGCGTGTGTGCGGTGTGTGTGTGTGTGTGTGTGTGTGTGTGTGTGTGTTTGTGTGTGTATGTGTTTGTGAGTGTGTTTGTGAGTGTGTGTTTGTGAGTGTGCTTGTGAGTGTGTATGTGTGTTTCTGAATGTGTGTGTGTTTGTGAGTGTGTGTATGCAAGTGTGTTTGTGTGTGTGTGTGTGTGTTTGTGAGTGTGTGTGTGTGTGTTTGTTAATGTGTTTGTGAGTGTGTAAATGTGTGCGTGTTCGTGAGTGTGTGTTTGTTGTTTTTATGTGTGTGTGTATGCGTGTGTGTGTTTGTGTGAATGTGCGAGTGTGTATGCGTGTGAGCGCGTGTGTGTTATAGTCAGCATCGCCAGGTAGTAACATCCATCGGTTTTGAGAGATAGTGGAACTGCACGCTGCAATGAGCTGGAGATACAAGTCCTGATATTTCACACCACCTTCTTGCTGTCTGCTGCCTGCTGCCTTTAAGCCTGGCTCCTCCAGGTCCCACACCGCTCTTCACCTCTTTTGTCACCAACACGAGTACAGCGTTCACTGGCACACACTCCTCCACCTGGCTGATAGGGATGTCCATGGGTTTCATACAGTCTCCCTTACACACGTTCTTGAAATGAATGTCTTGTGATCTGTTGTCCTTTTACTGAAATCCTTTGAATAAACAGACAGGTAGATATATAGACAGACAGATGGATAGATAGACAGACAGATAGACAGACAGATAGATAAATAGATAGATAGATAGATGGACAGACAGATAGATGTACAGACAGACAGACAGATAGATAGATAGACAGATAGATAGAGTAGGTAGATAGATGGATGGATGGATGGACAGACAGACCAGACCAGACAGACAGACAGACAGACAGACAGACAGACAGACAGACAGACAGACACGACAGATAGGACAGACAGATAGATGTACAGACAGATAGATAGATAGATAGATAGATAGGACAGAGATAGATGTATAGACAGATAGATAGATAATAGATAGGACAGAGATAGATGTATAGACAGATAGATAGATAGATAGATAGATAGATAGATAGATAGATAGATAGACAGATAGATAGATAGAATAGGTAGATAGATGGATGGATGGATGGATGGATGGATAGACAGACAGACCAGACCAGACAGACAGACAGATAGACAGATAGACAGATAGATAGATAGATAGAGTTAATAGATAGATAGATAGATAGATAGATAGATAGACGGATAGATAGATAGAGATAATAGATAAATAGATAGACAGACAGATAGAGATAGATAGATTAGATTAGATTTGATTACATTAGATATTGAACAATGATACACACAATCTTTAATAATCAGTAAAAATGAAAACACGAACAACAATCCATACATTTCAAATAATCAATAAAATAAACACATGAATAATAATAATACATCATCATCATCATCATCAGGTGCCCTGCCGCATGGCATTGGCGACCATGGACTTCCAACCATCTCTATCTCTCGTTGCCCCCAGCATCTCCCCCACCCTCCCCATTCCCAGCCACTCTGCAAGTCCGTCCAGCATTCTCTCCCTGGGTCTGCCTGGTGGTCTCTTTCCCTCCAGCTTTCCCGTTGTGACCAGGTGCTCCAAATCCCCCTTCCTCATAAAATGGCCTATAAATGTTGCCTGTCTTTTCCTAATCTTCCTTATGAGTGATCTACTAGTGTCTGCCTCCATCAAGACTGTCTCGTTTGTTTTCTTTGCTGTCCATAGAACTCTCAACATTCTTCTGAGAAACCACATCTCGGCTGCCTCGATCCTGCTCTGGCTTTGCTTGCTGACATAATACATACAATCTTAAATAATTAAACTGAATTAAAATATCTACTTCATACATCACTCAGTCATGCAATTATAAAAAACGAGGGAAAGGGGGGGAAAAGGAAAAAAACATTACAAAATACAAAATAAATCAATACATTTCTCTCTCTAATCACCCCCCCCCCCTTTGTGTGTCTGTTTGTCTGTCTATCTATCTATCTGTCTGTCTGTCTTCCTCCTCACCTCTCTCTCTCTCTCACACACACACACACACACACACACACACACACACAAATGACCAGAACATAAAACACCAAATCATGTCACTGGTATATATAAAGAACTGTATTTAATCTTTGATTCTAATCCAAGTCAAAAAAAAATAAAGAGCAACATAAAATGACGGTCACAAAACCAGCAGAAGAAACATCAACATACACCGTGATGCTAAACACCCCCTCCCCCTCTCTCTCTCTCTCTCTCTCCCAAATTTCCTTTTTTGCACAGTCTAATAATAATTATCAAGCACAAACAACATCTAACAACAGAACATGAGAATTATGCAACAAAATTGGCAAGGCAAGGCAAACGCCAAATTAACAAAATTAAGATAGAAACTCGAAAACGAAAATCACAACCACTGAATCAAGAGATCTGTTCATGCCTAGCAAAATATAAATAAGTAAAGCATGAACAATTACAAATATTTTGATCCGATATCATTTTTCTGGCTGGCATCTTGAAGCCAAGTTTGCCATGAATAACCGGTCGCCGTGGTGTTAGTGGTTAGCACAACGGACTACCGACTGGAAGGTTGTGGGTTTGAATCTCCATCAATCCCTTCAAAATTTGTTGTGGTATTTTCTGGCTTCAACCAGTTTCTTCTCAGAGCTGAGCGTGCTATGGGCTCATTGGAAGACTGGGACCACACAGTAGAGTCTCATCCATTTCACAGATGCTTCATTCACTCAAATCTTCTTAACAACACCACAGGTGTCTGAATCTCTAGAGCCTGGTTGATGCCAGGACATAGTACGTAAGCGTACAGTTACAGCCCTGTCATACAGTCTCAACCCTAGACGAAACTCCATAACATCAAGATTATCAGTCTCAACCCTAGACGAAACTCCATAACATCAAGATTATCATAATGTTCTTGTCATCATCCCAGTGCAAAAACTGCCAGCTTCTGTGGCCATTAAGGTGGCATAGACAATGGAAACCCAGAAACAGGTGAGCACAAAAGAAATCTCCTTAAGTGCGATGATAAAAAATATACAAAAACGTTTATCATGAATACACATTTACTGCATGAGTATAATAATAACACTGTCGCAGAAACAATCAAAGAGAAGAGAAAAAATGGAATGAACTATGACAATAGCCTCACCACACGTGACCCCTCCCCATGGAGATGGTCTAGATCAATTTGCTGGTAAACTTACTAATGTCTACAACTCTATTTATTCTTTAATTTTTTCAGATTTGGAAACCTATGTAGATAACGAACACAAGTTGTGTATACATACATACATACATACATACATACATACATACATACATACATATATATGTGTACATATGTACATATGTACATATATATATATATATATATATATATATATACATATATATATATATATATATATATATATATATATATATATATATATATATATATATATATATATATATATATATATATATGCAGCTTTGGGCTAGCAGTTCCAAAACACAGAATGATGAGAAACATTCTACATCTTGTGGCAAATCTAGCACCATTTTTTTTTTCAAAACTGACACCTGATAGATAAGTAATTTCAAACTAAGATTTTGCTTCACAGCAACTTGATCCGAATTTTGAAAAAAAAAAAAAAAAAAAAGAAAAAAAAAAAGATGTAATGTAGACATCTGTAAGCTATCAACAACTCTAAAATTGACATTTCGGTAATTTTCACACACAAAAAATCACCAAGAGCCAGTGTGAAAAATCCCCAGCATGACCAACTTAAAACAGAACAAAAATATAAAAACACAAATAATGAAAACATGATTATTCTGTGTCATGACTATCGAAACAAATCTTACTTTCAATAATTGTCCATTTTCTATTTCTAAAAAGCTACAGTGCAACATAAAACATTTATGATAACCTAGTCTATTTGCTGTTACAGAAGTAAAAACTACAGTGCAACATAAACATTTATGATAACCCAGTCTATTTGCTGTTACAGAAATAAAAGCTACAGTGCAACATAAACATTTATGATAACCCAGTCTATTCGGTGTTACAGAAGTAAAAGCTACAGTGCAACATAAACATTTATGATAACCCAGTCTATTTGGTGTTACAGAAGTAAAAACTACAGTTCAACATAAACATTTATGATAACCCAGTCTATTCGGTGTTACAGAAGTAAAAACTACAGTTCAACATAAACATTTATGATAACCCAGTCTATTCGGTGTTACAGAAGTAAAAGCTACAGTGCAACATAAACATTTATGATAACCCAGTCTATTTGCTGTTACAGAAGTAAAAGCTACAGTGCAACATAAACATTTATGATAACCCAGTCTATTTGCTGTTACAGAAATAAAAGCTACAGTGCAACATAAAACATTTATGATAACCCAGTCTATTTGCTGTTACAGAAGTTCTTGTTTAAGGTCAAACAGATACAGTTCTGTACTCTGGTTTGTTTCCTTTTTATGTCAGAAGTCAGGCACGTGGAAATCAACATCACAGAACTGTGGCACAAGAATAAAGAATTGATAAACATGAAAAAATCATTAACATAATATAAATAAATTAATAAAACAAACCTAATATTAGTAATAAAAAAATGAAGTAACAAAATAATTTGCGAATTGATTTACTTGCACTAAAGTATAACATATATCATTAGTCGTATCACAAAACAGAAAAAAACATTTCACACTGTTCCTTTTGTGGAAGAGACACAGAAAATTTTGATTTAAAAACAAAACAGCAGGTCATGATGGCAAAGACATGATGGCACATTCTGAAACAAGATACAATTTTTATACGGAGGGGGGGGGGGACTCAAACTTTCTCATTTCTCCTTCCGGAAAACATAACCCAATATTTTCTACCATCATCCTTACTCTTCTTCCTCTCCTCTCCTCTCCTCTCCCCCATGCAAAATACTTGACGTAAGTGGAATATTATTACGTTTTGTATGGTTCATAACGTATGAACAACTATTAACAACGCAAAATCTTCCCTGACAAAAAATGAAACACAACCGTCTGTGATGAGCACACCATGAATACATATTAAGTCAAATAATACCTGACCACATAAATACCTTTCAGTTTTGAAAATTCAAGCTCACAGGTACAGACACACCAAGAATTGCTGTCAAGCGATAATTACAACAATAATAATGTACATTCACTGTCAAGCAAATAATTACAACAATAATAATGCATATTCACTGTCAAGCAAATAATTACAACAATAATAATGTACATTCACTGTCAAGCAAATAATTACAACAATAATAATGTACATTCACTGTCAAGCAAATAATTACAACAATAATAATGTACATTCACTGTCAAGCAAATAATTACAACAATAATAATGTACATTCACTGTCAAGCAAATAATTACAACAATAATAATGTACATTCACTGTCAAGCAAATAATTACAACAATAATAATGTACATTCACTGTCAAGCAAATAATTACAACAATAATAATGTACATTCACTGTCAAGCAATAACAACAACAACAACAACAACAATAATGTATATTTTAAAAGAAAAGGACAGACACAAAACTTTGCTATGAAATTTAATATCCATACAAAAATAAGCTTGCAATACACGTAAACAAATAAACACAAATACTGTTGAAGATCAATACAAAACGACAAAAATGTCTGATTCAAAAAAGAGAGAGACACAAACGTGCAACACATTTCAACAGATCCACAGAAATACATAAGCTTGCAACACATGTAAAGAAACATATAAATTATAAACGCTCTCTGAGAATACAATTCAATACAACACAACAAAATGACATAATGAGGTCAATATTGCAGAAGAGAAGTCACAACCAACATGATCTGAAATTAAGATAATCGAATACAAAACTTGCTTCAATGAGCAAACCCCGAAATATGAACTGACAGTGAAAAGAAATCAAGGAGATGATCAGACAAAAGTAGTAAAAAATCGATAAAAATGGATAATCAATAAATGAGTTATTAATAATAATAATAATAGTGAACATTTATGGCGCTTAATCTAAAAAAAGCCCTAAGCGCTTTCAGCAAACACACACACCACACACAACACAGCACACACAACACACACCAGCACACACACACACACACACACACACACCCACACACACACACACACACCCGCACACACACACACACACACACACACCACACACACACACACACACACACACACACACACACACACACACACCCACACACACACAACACACACCCGCACACACACAACACCGCACAACACACACCACACACACACACACCACACCCGCACACACACACACACGCGCGCGGGCACAGATTTCAAGGTGGCAGCAGAAGTAAGAGTACAGAACTACAGGCTAGGATTTAAAAAGAGTGGTTTTTAGACCGGACTTAAACGAAGAAAGGGTACAGGTAGAGCGGAGAGGAAAGGGAAGTTTGTTCCAAATAAAGGGGGCCTGATAAGAAAAAGCACGTTCACCAAGAGTTTTGTTGCGGAAGCGTGGGATTCTAAGTAGGTGGGCATCAGTAGAAGAGCGTAGCTCTCTGGAGGGAATGTAAACAGTCAGGAGATCAGAAAGATAGGGGGGAGCTAGACCAGCCAGAGACTTATGGCATAGGAGGGAAAGTTTATAGTCAATACGCTTTCGAACAGGAAGCCAGTGTAGAGTTCGAAGCAGAGGGGAAACATGAGTTGACCTTGGGCATTTCCGTACAAGGCGAGCAGCGTTATTTTGAACTTTTTGCAATTTGGATAAGAGTGTTTGGGGGCAGCCAGCAAGAAGCTGATTGAAGTTATTGACTGACAAACATACACATCTTGGGTGAAAAAAAAAAAAACTTGAAATGATTTCACTTTTTCCACCACAAAAAGGGAAGAATGTTAAACAACCAGAGAGATGCAAATGTTCGTCTACTAGTCCTTTGCTTATATACAAAACAACATGATTTGATATGACACGATTGCTGATACATGATATAATCAAAAACATATCACTAACGACGTGACGCGATATGACTTTAGATACATGACAAAACTGATATATGTAAGATTTGATATGAATTCAATAATGTATAAATAACTGATACATGATAAAACTGATATATGTACGATTTGATATGAATTCAATAATGTATGAATAACTGATACATGATAAAACTGATATATGTACGATTTGATATGAATTCAATAATGTATGAATAACTGATACATGATAAAACTGATATATGTACGAGTTGATATGAATTCAATAATGTATGAATAACTGATACATGATAAAACTGATATATGTACGAGTTGATATGAATTCAATAATGTATGAATATCTGATACATGACAAAACTGATATATATGATTTGATATGAATCCAGTAATGTATAAATAACCCAGATAAATGTACACCAATACAGCTGTATAACAATATTTCAACAACAACAACAACAACAACAGAAATATTGACAAATACAGGACCCTGACATCATTCACCATCCATAAACCAAAGTCCATATCAAAATAAAATGTTGATACAACAGTGTAAGCATCGTCCACACACACAAACACAACAGGCTTTTTAGTCCTGTCGGCACGAAACAAGTCAACCTCACTATGTCCAAACTACTCAAAGACCAAAACCTGAATTTTTTTTTTCAACCGAACGAAAATATTTGGATCCAGTGTAAAACTTTTGACGTGAGTATTAACTCCTTTGGTATGAGTACAAGACAAAACTTGAGTCAGGTCCTGGGTCAGTGAGCAGATTAAGACATGACCATCTACGGCTTTTACCACAAGCATATAGGACCTCACAGCAGATCGTCGTTTTAATCATTACTTTTTGACAACTTCGCTGGCACAGCACATGTACAAAAACAGGCGAAGATCAAAAAGAGGAAGAAAAAAGATGGGGTCAGGGGTCACAGAAGGTTCCCAGTGGGGTCAAAGGGCAAAGACCCTTCTGGTCTCAATCCTAGATTGAACTCCACAGCATCATGATTATCATCCTCATCGTCATCATCGTCATAGCGAGGTGAAAACTGTGCTGGCTTCTTCGGCCATTAAGTTGCTGTAGAAAATGGGACAAACAAACAAAAACTCAAAGGAAATCTTCCTAAGTGCAATGATCCTTAAAAAGAACAGCATCTGTTCAAGCTTATCATCTTTGGCTGTGTATTCACTGCCTATATCAGTCTTTTTAAGAATTGTCAAAAAAAATCTTTCATGACAGTGTGCTATTGATTGTTTTAACCCTTTGACTTTCGTACCCTATCCAACAATTGCAAAAACTTAACAAAAACTTTTAACCCTTTTTGAATCCCTCATCAGATCCACTGGCTTCCTACGTAGGGTGAGGGAGTCACAGGGTTAAGATTTTGCTTTGCTAGCATGGTTGACAATGCAGGATGCTGGTGGACAGGGTGAAGGAGTCAAAGGGTTAAAGATCAAACCAAATTGGAGAAGAATTTTCATGCATGATGATTGGACTCAACATTCTGTAATCTGAACTACTTACATATTCACAACACGTCAACACAACAACTCCCCACAAGAAATAATAACCCAACAACCTCTCAGTCACAACAACAGACAGTTCTATAGAAATCTTCTTCTCCATTCTCCTCCACCAAATCTGTACACAACACTTTCCATCATCCACTGAACACACTCTACAAACAACACAATTGACATTTAAAGCTTAAATCAAAACGAAATCCAAAACAAGTGCGACTGCCTACGTTCAAGCAAACAGGAACCAGAAAAACACGAAAATAGAATCAGAACGCGTATTTAATACAATAAGACAAGACAGGCGCAAATTTTCGGGCAACTGGCCTTTGTCAGGCGTGAATGTAAGATCACAAACAAACACCAGATACAAAATTAGGAGAGAAAAAGACTGAAATTTCCCTGCTGCTTCGTCCAGTGGGAGAACAGGACTAAAAAACTGGACGAAGCAGCTGGGAAATTTCAGTCTTTTTCTCCTTATTTTGTATTTGGTGTTTGTTTGTGATCTCACATTCATGCTTGACAAAGGCCAGTTGGCCGAAAAATTACGCCTGTCTTGTCTGGTTGTATTAACTCTTTTACTCCCGCACCCTATCCATCAACTGCAAAAACTTAACCCTTTGACTCTCTCATCCTATCCTCCAGTTTCCTGTAGGAAGCTGGTGGATAGGGTGAGAGAGTCAAAGGGTTAAATTTTTGCTTCTCAGGCATTATATTGACAATGCAGGATGCTGATGGACAGGGTGCGGGAGTCAAAGGGTTAAATACGCGTTCTGATTCTATTTTCGTGTTTCTCTGGTTCCTTAAATCAACACCACAAAGAGAACCACGACAGTATCACATTATATGAAAATCTCCTCCATTCTCCCGACACCTCCAATTCCATATCTGTGGATGGAACAAGTTCAAATCTTCATCATCTCCACGCCCCAAAGAAAGAGAAGAGGAAGAGAGTCCCATAGCGTCAAGCAATATTGACAAAAATCGGTTTGGGCATTTTGTATCTTCAGTTCTTTGATGTAGTTGAGTTTTTCTTCCATGTCACTGATATACTGAGTTTTTGTTGCACGTTAAACATTCTGATGTATAATCATCAAATTAGCCATGGCCATCATTCAGATGAATCATCGTGTTAACTAACTACACAACAGAATCTAGTTTACGTTTACCAATTGTGAATATGTAAAGAAAACTATACAGAGACAGAAGACATAAAATTAATTTTGATTTTCACGATTAAAGTTCACAGTTTGAAACTGAAAGTAACCAGGGTGAAAATTGTAACAAAATATATTTTGCATTCTTCTCACAACACACACACACACACACACACACACACACACACACACACACACACACACACACACACACAAATCCACCCCCTCGCACACACTTCCCACCCCCAATCACTCACACACACCAACACACACACACCAACACACACACACACACACACACACGAACACAGACAGACACACACACACACCAACACACACGCCAAACACACACACACCAACATCACACACACACACATACACAACACAAACACACACACAACAAACACACAACACACAAAACACACCACACACACACACACACACACACACACACACACACCCTCACAGACATACTTCCCACTCCTATTCCCCACCCCCCACCCCTAACCCATACAAAAACCTGAAATGGAGAAAGACATACTGGGAGTAGTCAACACAAAATCACCCCCCCCCCCCACACACACACCACCTAACCCCTCACAACAGACACAAGAAATTTGTCAGTCACTGAGCCACACTCATCAACCCTTTGACTCCCTCACCCTGTCTGCCAGCATCGCAACATTGCCAGCCATGACAGCAGAACAAAAAATTAACCCTTTCACTCCCTCACCCTATCTACCAGCTTCCAGGTCTTGAAATGGAAGAAGCTGGGGGAGGGGTGGATAGGGTGAGGGAGTGAAAGGGTTAAGTTTCTGCAGCTTACGGACGAGCTGCGGGAGTGAAAAGGGTTAATATGTTAGCAGCAGTGCAAATAGCCCACAATTATGGTCAATACCGTTCTTATCAGGTCTGGATGGGAAAACAATCTGGTGCTAGGGAATGGACACCCGGCACTGACCTTATCTCTGTCTCTCTCTCTCTCTCTCTCATACACACACACATCCCTAGCACTGACCTTATCTCTGTCTGTATCTCTCTCTCTCCACACACACACACATACACACACCCCTACCTAACAGTATTCTCTCTCTCTCTCTCTCTCACCTAACATGACTCTCTCTCTCTCTTTCTCTCTCTCTCTCTCCACACACACACACACACACACACACCTAACACTGACCTTATCTCTCTTTCTCTTTCCCTCTCTGTCTCTCTCTCTCTCTCTGTGTCTGTCTGTCTCTCTCTCTCTCTCTCACACCCCCACATTGACTTCATATATCTCTCTCTCTCTCTCTCTCTCTCTCTCTCTCACACACACACACACACACACACACACACACACACAAACTGGCACTGACCTTATCTCTCTATCTCTACCTCTCTCCTTTACTTCACATACACATAAACGAACCCATGCGCCTACACACACATATACACACGCACATACACACACACATATGCACACGCACATACATACACACACATGCACACGCACACACATATGCACACGCACATACATACACACACATATGCACACGCACGTACAAACACATACACATACGCAACACACACACATGCATCATGCGTATACGTATTACACATACGCACACACACACACATGCATGTATATACGTATTACACAACACACACACACACACAATTATGGAGTGCTGGGTGTGACGATCTGAGATTACAGATCCCTTCATTCCCACGAACACCTCCAGCCTACCCCCCCCCCCAAACCCATCCTCTCTCTCTCTCTCTCCTCTCCTCTCTCTCCCCCTTTCTCTCCTCTCTCTCCTCTCTCCTCTCTCTCTCCTCCTCTCTCCTCTCTCTCTCCTCTCTCCTCTCTTCTCTCCTCCTCTCCTCTCTCTCTCCTCCTCCTCTCTCTCTCTCTCCTGTCTCTCCTCTCTCTCTCCTCTCTCTCTCTCTCTCTCTCTCTCTCTCTCCTCTCTCTCTCTCTCTCTCTCTCCTCTCTCTCTCTCTCTCCCTCCTCTCTCTCTCTCCTCTCTCTCTCTCTCTCTCTCTCTCAATCCAATCATCCTACTGATGTCAGCTTAAGAGTTTCACAGTGTTTCCCTCCCCCCCCCTCAGAACCCCCCCCCCCCCCCAACGTTCTACCATTTGAAGAGCTTACCTGTGCACTGTGTTTTGCGTAAGCTACAGCGGCATGCCAATTATCACTTACAGGTTAGGGCAGAATGGGTATGACGGTGTCTAAGTGCTATCAATCCTCTTAAACCAATTAAATACCTTTCGCTCTCTCTCTCTCTCCCCCTCTTTCTCTTTCCCTCCTCTCTCTCTCTTTGTGTCTCTCTCTCCCCTTCTCTCTCTACATCTCCCTCTTTCTCCCCCTCCCTCTCTCTCTTTCTATCTCTCTCTCCTCCTCTCTTTCTATCTATCCATCCATTATCTAACTTGCTCTGTCCATCTGTCTTTCTTTCTGTCTGTCTGTCTCTCCCTCTCTCTCTTCTCTCCCCTCTCTCTTTCTATCTCTATATCTCTCTCTTCCTCTCTCTCTCTCCCTCTCTCTCTCCCTCTCTATCTATCTTGCTCTCTCTCTCCCTCTCTCTCTCTCTCTCTATCTATCTATTATATATATATATATATATATATATCTCTCGCCAGCTTTTAAATATACAAAAACCGCACAACTCCACAGCACGACAAACACTTAACATGACATGACAGATCAACTATGTACATCATCAACACGAAAATGTTTTGACTTTAAAAAACTGCAGAGACGTAAAGGGGAAACGCCCCATACAACGACAATAATCACACTTTTTCACCTGCAACGCTACATTTTTTTTTTTCAACATAAAAGTTCAGACAGGGTACATGATCAGCCATGCAGCCAAGCCACTGGCTCTGGCAAAAGTCTCACCACAACCAGTTACCGAGTACAGGAAGGTTGTGGGTTCGAATCCCCCAACAGTTCTGTCAGAATCAACTGTGAGACTTTTCAGCCCAAACCGGCTTCTACCCAGAGCTAAGCGTGCTCGTTGGGAAGACTGGGGCCGCACAGTCGAGTCTCATCCACTTCGCGGGATGTACACTGAGAGTGTTGCTGAAATCTCCTGACCAATAACGCAGGTGTCTGCATCTCTCAAGCCTGGTTGACGAGAGGATAGTAAGCTTAGACAGCACGGTTCTGTCACGCAGTCTCAATACTTCTATGGAACTTCATAGTAGCATGATTATCATTCTCATCATCACCAATCAAAACATTGTTTAAAAAAAACCATCCCAGCTTCTGTGGCCATTAAGATGCCAGACAATGGAACCAAAAAAATCTCATGACAAGATGGAAATGTCGTCTCCATAGCAATCTTGAAACTCTACCAAGGGACCTTCTCTTACAGTAGCGAGTGATCATGGCAAACACACAATAAACAAATAAACAAAACCCAAACAGTCAGGCCTTATACGTGAGACACCCTTTGCCGTTTTGAACGATAAACAACCTTCATGTTTATGACAAAATGCCTCATAAGTGAAGACACCATTTTGAATAATAAAATGTTTTACGAGTGAAGACACTCCGACCATTTTGAATGATAAACAACCTTCATGTTTATGACAAAATGCCTCATAAGTGAAGACACCATTTTGAATAATAAAATGTTTTACGAGTGAAGACATTCTGACCATTTTGAATGATAAACAACCTTCATATTTATGACAAAATGCCTCATAAGTGAAGATACCATTTTGAATGATAAACAACCTTCATTTATGACAAAATGCTCTTAAGTGAAGACACCATTTGAATAATAAACAACCTTCATGTTTATGATAAAATGCTTCAAAATGAAGACAGTTACCATTCTTAATGATAAACAACCTTCAAGTTTATGATAAAATGCCTTATGACAGAGACACTCTGTTTTGACTGATAAACAACCTTCATGTTTGTGACAAAATGTTTTACAAGTGAAGATACTCTGGTCATTTCTGAATGGCAGACAACCTTAATATTTACACTAAAATCATGAAATACATCAAAGATTAAAAATGTATGTACACCTTATGGAAATGTCTGAACAGCACAACCTGCTCGTTCAAGAAAGTCAGCACCAAATGATCATATCCCCACCCTGTTTTGTCTCACAGCAGTAAGGGGGTTAATCTTTCCATTTCCTCACCCTGTCCACCAGCTTTACTCAGGGTGAAGGAGTGGAAATGATTAGCGTAGCGTACTGAATTAGCAGTGTACGTTTATCACAAAGGTTTACACCTGGTCAGCAAATTTCTCCTCACCTTTTCTCTGCATCATCTCACAGCCAAAAAATCATTGCTGTTCTGTTGTAACCCTTTTGCCACCTCATCCTGTCCACCAGCTTCCTGTAGTGTAAGGGAGTGAAAGAGTTAACACAGCATACTGAACTGACAGTGTGTTTTCATCACAAAGGTCTACCTGGTCAGCAAACGTCTCACCTTTTCTCCACCTCGCCCTATCCACCAGCTTAAAGAACAATCAGCACTGCTCTAACCCTGTCAGGACCTCACCCTATCCACCAGCTTTCTGCCTGTTCCCCCACCCTAAGATTAAGATCGCTGGTTGGCATAGGAGAGACAGGGACGGGTGGTTCTCCCTCAGACGGTGAGCGCATATGGAATTGTCTGAGTGCGATGAATCCGTCTTGAACCAATTCCGAACTTCTTAAAAACGACCAAAGCAGTGACAGTTCTTGTTTTTCCTTGAAAATACCAGAACAACAATGATTCTTCTTCTTGGTCTAGCGTGAAAAATCGTCAGAGGCAGGAACAATCCTCTTTCTCTCTCTCTGCCTTCCAGGTAACAGAAGGGTCAGAATTTTGTCTGGTGTACAAATCCAAAACAAGTGTGACTGCCCGCCTTCAAGCAAACAGGAACCAAAAGAAAAAACAAATTTTCGGCCACTGCCTTTGTGAAGCGTAAGATCACAAACAAACACACACCAGGTACAAGAATTCGGAGAAAAAGACTGAAACTTCCCTGCCTTTTCTCCACCTCACCCTATTCAACAGCATAAAGAATAATCAGCGCTGTTTTGACTCTGTCAACCCCTCACCCTATCCACCAGCTTTCTATCTGCTCCACAGCAGTTGGCCGAAAATTTGCGCCTATCTTGTCTTGTTGTATTAAATACACGTTTTTATTCTTTTTTCGTGTTTTTTTCTGGTTCCTGTTGTACAACTGTTAAACATTTGTACATCTGTACAACAGAGGACAACAGACTTGGTCCATTAAAACACAGTGACAAAACAAATGGCCATTCATCCAAATATACTACATAATTTATCATCACATTTTGAAAGATCTACTAGTGGAATCTTGCTCTTGTGGTTCCGGCATCACAAAAACTGAGCACGTTTTGAACCGTTCCACGACACAGCCTGTCACGTCTCCGCCATCTGCTGCCGGACCCAGTCGACAAATCTGGACACGCGAGCGAAGCGGTTGGCTCGGATGTTGGGCTGGTAGATGCCGCAAGGGGAACTGCCTCGGTTCATCACCCGGTCAGCATCCAGCGACCGTTTGCTGCCAGACACATCAGGGGACCTCCACTGTCTCCCTGTTCACACACACATACAATACAAACTTTGATGTGTGTTTTTATTTACTGCTAATTAAAGCATTCTTACCAACAAATGCCTATCAATTAACATCAGAAAGAGAGTCCTTGAATGTTATATAGAACCAATACTGTTGCACGGATGGCAAGGCGTGGACAGTCAGCAAGCAAAGCCAGAGTAGGATCGAGGCAGCCGAGATGTGGTTTCTAAGAAGAATGTTGACAGTTCCATGGACAGCAAAGAAAACAAACGAAACAGTCTTGATGGAGGCAGACACAAGTAGATCACTCATAAGGAAGATTAGGAAAAAAACAGGCAACATTTATAAGCCATTTTATGAGGAAGGGGGTTTTGGAGCACCTGGTCACAACGGGAAAGGTGGAGGGAAAGAGAGCACCAGGTAGACCCAGGGAGAAATTGCTGGACGGACTTGCAGAGTGGCTGGGGATGAGGAGGGTGAGGGAGATGCTGGGGGCAACGAGAGATAGAGATGGTTGGAAGTCCATGGTTGCCAAGGCCATGCGGCAGGGCACCTGATGGTGATGATGGTGATGATGGTGATGATGGTGATGATGATGATGGTGATGATGGTGATGATGGTGATGATGGTGATGATGATGATGATGATGGTGATGATGATGATGATGATGATGATGGTGATGGTGATGATGGTGATGGTGATGATGGTGATGGTGATGATGGTGGTGATGATGGTGATGATGATGATGATGATGATGATGGTGATGGTGATGATGGTGATGGTGATGATGGTGATGGTGATGATGGTGATGAATGGTGATGATGGTGATGATGGTGATGGTGGATGATGTGATGATGGATGATGAGATGATGGTGATGATGATGATGGTGATGATGGATGGTGATGATGGTGATGATGGTGTGATGATGATGATGATGATGAGATGATGATGATGATGGTGATGATGATGATGATGATGATGGTGATGGTGATGATGATGATGGTGATGTGATGATGATGATGATGATGATGGATGATGGTGATGATGATGATGATGATGATGATGAATGATGATGATGATGATGTGATGTGGTGATGATGATGATGATGATGATGATGATGTGATGATGGTGATGATGATGATGATGATGATGATGATGATGATGGTGATGATGATGATGATGATGGATGATGTGATGATGATGATGATGATGGTGATGATGTGATGATGATGAGATGATGATGATGATGATGAGATGATGATGATGATGATGATGATGATGATGATGATGATGATGATGATGGATGATGTGATGGTGATGATGATAGATGATGATGATGATGGATGATGATGATGATGATGATGATGATGAGTGATGAGATGATGATGATGATGATGATGGTGAATGATGATGATGATGATGATGATGATGATGTGAGATGATGATGATGATGAATTGTGTTCTAAAGTCCTGACAACAGCACACAGCCATATCAGGGCTGTAACCATCTCAAAACGTAAACAGTACTTCACTTGGAAAGAAATGGACAAGAAAATTAAATACACATATCAATGCATTGGATCACATAATGTAAGGATACGTCCCTGGCGCTGACCATTCCATCCAATTTATCACCAGGGGACTTACAAAAACAAAACCTGAATACAAATTTGAACACAGCTTTCTTTTCTTTTATTGTTGTTTAAAGCCCAGCCGACTGCGCAGAGCCATATCAGGGCTATAACCGCTTCAAAACACAAAACTAACAGGAAAAAAAGAAAGAATTAAGTACACATATCAATGCATTCGCGCACATAATCTAAGGATATGACCCCGGCGTAGGACCATTCCGTCCGATTTATCGCACAGGGGAGATTTAAAAAACACACCTAAATACAAATATAAGCATACATGAGGACACCAAAACATATATAAAACAGGCATAAATTACCTAAAATTGCTTCCGCATATCTCACTTCCTTAGAGCCAAAAATGCACTTAATACATGTACCCAATCATCAATCCGAAGAAAAAGTATGTAAGACTTTATCGAAAAAATACAGGTGAATGGACCATTAAGGCAGTAAATGACAAGTAGAAATGACAGAAAGCAAAGCAACAAGGCAGAAACAAAGAGAGTGACAGAAAAGAGGACATTTCTAGCACAGAATTTCCAGAAGGTGGGGATACTATTTATACTGAAAGAGCCCCAGCAACCCAACAGGGGAACTGAACATAGCTAAGGACATTTAAAACACACACACACACACACACACACACACACACACACACACACACACACACACACACACACACATACACACACACACACACATATATATATTAATATATATATATATATATAGAGAGAGAGAGAGAGAGAGAGAGAGAGAGAGAGAGAGAGAGAGAGAGAGAGAGAAGATATAGATATATATACAACGTACCTTTATTACCTAAAATTGCACGTCACATTTCCCTAGAGCCAAAAATGCACTAAATACATGCATCCAATTATAAATCCCAAGAGAAAGTACGTAAGACTTTATCAAACACATACAGGTGAATGGACCAGCAAGGCAGAAAATGATAGGAAGAAATGACAGAAAGCAAAGGAGGAAGAAAGAAACAAAGAGAGTGACAGAAAAGAGGAAATTTCCAGCACAGAATTTCCAGAAGGCGGGGATAGTATTTATACTAAAAGAGCCCCTGGCATCCCCACTGGGGTAAAACTGAATACAAATTAAAACATAACACGGGCCTAAGTTATCTAAAATCACTTCTGCACATTACATTTCCTTAGAGCCAAAAATGCACGTAATACAAGTACCCAACTATCAATCCTAAGAGAAAGTAGGCAAGACTTTATCGAACACATACAGGTGAATGGACCAGCAAGGCAGAAAATGACAGAAAGCAAAGGAACAAGGCAGAAACACAGAGATGGCAGAAAAGAGGAAATTTCTAGCACAAAATTTTCCAGGTGGGGATACTATTTATACTGAAAGAGCCCCAGCATCCCCAGGCAGAGAGAGAGAAAGAGAGACAGAGACAGAGAGACAGAGAGAGAGACAGAGAGAGAGAGAGAGAGAAAGAGAGAAAAAGAGAAAGAGAGAGTGTGTGTATGAGTGTGCATCTGCGTGTGTGTGTGTGTGTGTGTATGTGTTCATATGTGTGAACGTATAAGCACATGTGCATGTTTGTATGTGAGTATATGCAATGCGTGTGTGTATGTATGCATACAAGAGAGTGAGTGTGTATCTGTACACATACACACACAAAATGTCTGTCTTGAACAAGGAACAGCTGTATGCTTCAACAGACCACAAAATCAAGTACAGATGAACAAAATGACCAGTACTTCATTGATGATCTGACGTCCATCATTCTCAAATCAATCGTTACCTTTACTGATGGAGAACTTTTTTAAGGGTCATTGCACTTTGGACGATTTCCTTTAAGCTCACTTTTTTTTCTTTTCTACGCCACCTTAAAGGCCACAGAAGCTGGCCCATTTTTTGATAATGCAATGCCATCACCACGATGAAGATGATAATCATGATGCTATGGAGTTCCTTCTACGATTCAAACTACGTGACAGGGCTTGTACTCTACGCTTACTATCATAACATATCCTGGCATGAACCAGGCCCAAGAGATACAGACACCAATGGAGGACTTTAAAACTCGTTG
>JAPXFY010000033.1:43923335-43928335 GCA_030674185.1 Monoplex corrugatus
CATAGGTATTGAGCTTAGTGCGTGGAAAGCGAAAAGTCAGAGGATCGGAGGCAGAGCGGAGGGTACGTGAGGGAACATAGATCTCAAGTAGGCTTGACATGTAATCGGGGGCTGCGTTATTGAGGCTTTTGTAGCACATGGTGTCTAGTTTGTACTGTATGCGCTTTGATACAGGGAGCCAGTGGAGTTGTGCCAGGAGAGGAGATATGTGGTCAGCTTTTTTCTTTTTGAGTACAAGGCGTGCAGCATTGTTTTGAATGCGCTGTAGAATGTGAATGGTGGAGGCAGGAAGACCGGACAGGAGTGAATTGCGTTGACCCCTTCGTCCTGTCTATCACCACGGGGTTGAAAACCAGCAAAGCTGAATACAAGTGTAAACATAACTAAAGACACAACAACACATATAAAAACTGGCCGAAGTTACCTAAACTTGTTTCTGCACATCACATTTCCTTGGAGCATAAAACGCAACCCCGTTATTAACCCTTTGACTCCTGCAGCCTGCCCAACAGCATCCGTCTTTGTCAACCATGCTGGAAGAGCAAAAACTTAACCCTTTGACTCCCTCACCCTATCCACCAGCTTCCTGCAGGAAGCTGGTGGATAGGGTGAGGGAGTCAAAGGGTTAAGTTTTTGCAGTTGGTAGATAGGGTGCAGGTGGCAAAGGGTTAATCCTATGAGAATGTAAAAGCTCTATCGAACACATACAGGTGAATGGACCAGTAAGGCAGAAAATGACACGAAGAGATGACAGAAAGCATAAGAGCAACAAGACAGAAACAAAAACAGTGTCAAAAATAAGGAAATTTCCAGAAAGTGGGAATACTGTTTATACTGAAAAGAGCCCTTGGCATCCCCCACAGGGGTAGCCAACAAGATAATAATAATGACAGTAATAATAATGATGATGATATCTATAAGGAACCAAATCTTGATTCAAGATTCAAATCAAGGAGCACACTCTCATCATTCACCAAAGCATTCCTCAAAACTCCAGGACACAAAGCACACACAAACTGGGGGGGAAGACAGGAGGGGAGTGGGGCGTGTGACCCCTGACCCAAGTCGTCATCCTCCCTCTGTCTCACACACACACACACACCACACAACAAAACGCATGCGCACACACGCACGCACAACACAACCACACACAAACACACACACACAAACGCATGCGCACACGCACACACACACACACAACAGCATGTGCACACGCACGCACACACACACACACACACACACACACACACACACACACACACACATAGGATGCTGTGACAGCTATACTGCTCAAGATTATTTGACGAATGACCTTTGACCCAACTTGTCATCTTCTCTGTCACACATACATAAGTCTTCTTTTTTCTTTATCACTCTCTCTCTCTCTCTCTCTGTATCTCTATTTCTCCATCTCTGTATCTATCTCTTTCTTTCTCTCTCTCTGTATCTCTCTCTCTCGTCTCTGTACCTCTCTCTCTCTCCAGCTCTGTATCTATCTCTCTCTTCTCTCTCTATCTCTCTCTTCTCTGTACCTCTCTCTCTATCCACTCTGTACTATCTCTTTCTTCTCTCTCTCTGTATCTCTCTCTCTCTCTCTGTACCTCTCTCTCTCTCCACCTGTATCTCTTCTTTCTCTCCTCTGTATCTCTCTCTCTCTCTCTCTCTCTTCTCTGTACCTCTCCCTCTCTCTCCAGCTCTGTACTATCTCTTCTTTCTCTCTCTCTCTGTATCTCTCTCTCTCTGTGTCTCTGTAACCTCTCTCTCCTCCAGCTGTATCTCTCTCTTTCTTCTCTCTCTGTAGTCTCTCTCTCTCTCTCTGTCTCTGTAACCTCTCTCTCATCTCCTCCATCTCTGTATCTATCTTTCTTTCTCTCTCTCTGTATCTCTCTACCTGTACTCTCTCCTCTCCACTCTGAATCTCTTTCTTTCTCTCTCTCTGTATCTCTCTCTCTCTGTCTCTGTACCTCTCCTCTCCAGCTCGTATCTCTCTCTTTCTTTCTCTCTCTCTCTCTCTCTGTACCTCTCTTTCTCCAGCTCTGTATCTCTCTCTTTCTTTCTCTCTCTCTCTGTATCTCTCTCTCTCTCTGTGTCTCTGTACCTCTCTCTCTTTCCAGCTCTGTATCTCTCTCTTTCTTTCTCTCTCTCCCTATATCTTCTCTCTCCTGTATCTCTCTCTCTCTCTGTCTCTGTACCTCTCTCTCTCTCCAGCTCTGTATCTCTCTCTTTCTTTCTCTCTCTCCCTATATCTTCTCTCTCTCTGTCTCTCTCTGTCTCTGTACCTCTCTCTCTCTCCACTCTGTATCTCTTTCTTTCTCTCTCTCCCTATATCTTCTCTCTCTCTGTCTCTCTCTCTCTCTGTACCTCTCTCTCTCTCTCCAGCTCTGTATCTCTTTCTTTCTCTCTCTCCCTATGTCTTCTCTCTCTCTGTCTCTCTCTCTCTCTCTGTACCTCTCTCTCTCTCCAGCTCTGTATCTCTTTCTTTCTCTCTCTCCCT
Source organism: Monoplex corrugatus (assembly GCA_030674185.1). Lineage (NCBI taxonomy): Eukaryota > Metazoa > Mollusca > Gastropoda > Littorinimorpha > Ranellidae > Monoplex > Monoplex corrugatus. The sequence continues at coordinate 43,925,830 of JAPXFY010000033.1, forward strand.
ATATCTTCTCTCTCTCTCTGTCTCTCTCTCTCTCTGTACCTCTCTCTCTCCAGCTCTGTATCTCACTCTTTCTTTCTCTCTCTCCCTATATCTTCTCTCTCTCTGTCTCTCTCTGTCTCTCTCTCTCTCTGTACCTCTCTCTCTCTCTGTATCCCCCCCTCTCTCCCCGTTTCTGAATCTCTTTCTCACTCTCTCTTTCTTTTGACCAAGACTTCAAAAAGCAGAAGACTAACAGGGCCTCAAGGGTGAGGACCTGGGAAATGAACCTATCAACAAGACAGACAGACAGAGGCCGACCATTCAGGGTCCACAACACATCACCTACAACAGACACAGACGTCTACTGACCCCAGAATGCAGTGAGCGGCCGTCACGACCCAGCTGTTGCTCAGCAGCGTGCCCCCGCATATGGGCTTGCCCAGGTGCAGAAGGGAGACCATCCAGGGCCACTTGCCAGGGGAGGCCACCTGCCCGCCCGCTATGAAGGACTGCAGGAAGGCCACCTTTCTCTCTCCACAGTCTGAGGAAACAGATGACAACATAAATAAATAAACAATAATCATCATCATCATGTGCCCTGCCGCATGGCGTTGGCGACCATGGACTCCCAACCATCTCTATCTCTCGTTGCCCCTAGCATCTCCCCCACTCTCCTCATCCCCAGCCACTCTGCAAGTCCGTCCAGCATTCTCTCCCTGGGTCTACCTGGTGCTCTCTTTCCCTCCACCTTTCCCGTTGTGACCAGGTGCTCCAAATCCCCCTTCCTCATAAAATGGCCTATAAATGTTGCTTGTCTTTTCCTGATCTTCCTTATGAGTGATCTACTTGTGTCTGCCTCCATCAAGACTGTCTCGTTTGTTTTCTTTGCTGTCCATGGAACTCTCAACATTCTTCTGAGAAACCACATCTCGGCTGCCTCAATCTTGTTCTGGCTTTGTTTGTTGACTGTCCACGCCTCACAACGGTACAACAGTATTGGTTCTATATAACAATTCAAGAACTCTTCTTGATGTTAACTGATAGGCATTTGAATAAATGAATAAATAAATAAATAAATAAACAAACAAAAGTTAGAAAATCAAAAACAAGTGTGACTGCCCGCGGTTCAAGCAACCAGAAAAAAAACACACACAAAAAAAGAATCTGAATGCGTATAATGCGTATTTAATACAACAGGACAAGACAGGCGCAAATTTTCGGCCATTGGCCTTTTGTCAAGCGTAAAATCACAAACAAACAAACACCAGATACAAAAATTAGGAGAAAAAGACTGAAACTTCCCTGCTGCTATGTCCAGTGTGAGAAAAGGAATAAACTGACTAAAATGACATCATGATGTGTTTTTGAGTAAATATGATGTCAGAGCGGAAATGAGTTGAATTCTGCAATTTGAAAAGTGGTCATGCCATATTCATACTGTTCTATCCTGAAGAGGGTCCAGTGTTAAAATTAAAACTATGATGCACTAGCTAAGAGTAGTGTTTGGAGTGTAAAGGATCCTACTATTAAATAATGCATAAGAGAAAATATACGCGAATGGTTGACTGAATGGGAAAATATATAATCAAGAGGTATGGCTGATGTAAATGGATCGTGCCTAGTGCAACGAATCCGGTCTGACCTTGGAATAGGAAGAAAAACGTCCTAAACCAACAGCCAAGGGGCTGAAGGGAAAACCGGAGTCCCCGGAGAAAAAACAGAGTTTGGAGTTTGCTCGATAGGAATTCATCACGCTCGGGCAATTCCATATGCGCTCCACCCAAAATCTGCCAGCATTTATCCGGCAGTCTTTCTGAGCCTGTACACAACCCAAAATCAATGACAAGGTCTTGAACTGAGGAGCACACAGGAAAGATAGGCTGGGGGAGGGGGGGGTAGACCTTTGAAACACTGAGCTGACACCACCAGAATAATACATGCAGAATGATAGGCTGGGGGGGGGGAGAAGGGGGAGACCTTTGAAACACTGAGCTGACACCACCAGAATAATAGAATGATAGGCTGGGGGGTAGAGAGGGGGAGACCTTTGAAACACTGACACCACCAGAATAATAGAAAGATAGGCTGGGGGGGGGGGGGGAAGAGAGGGGGGAGACCTTTGAAACACTAAGCTGACACCACCAGAATAACAGAATGATAGGCTGGGGGGGAGAGAGGGGGGAGACCTTTGAAACACTAAGCTGACACCACCAGAATAATAGAATGATAGGCTGGGGGAGGAGAGAGGGGGAGACCTTTGAAACACTAAGCTGACACCACCAGAATAATAGAATGATAGGCTGGGGGGAAGAGGGGGGGGGGAGACCTTTGAAACACTAAGCTGACACCACCAGAATAATAGAATGATAGGCTGGGAGGGGGGGGAGAGGGGGGTGGAGACCTTTGAAACACTAAGCTGACACCACCAGAATAATAGAATGATGACGGGGGGGAAGAGGGGGGGGAGACCTTTGAAACACTAAGCTGACACCACCAGAATAATAGAAAGATAGCTGGGGGGAAGAAG
>JAPXFY010000033.1:43935835-43940835 GCA_030674185.1 Monoplex corrugatus
CAGACAGACAGACAAAGAGACAGACAAAGGTACAGACAGACAAAGACAGACAGACAGACAACTCACCTCACAGCCAGGTTGGTGGTCTGTGCACGTAGCGTGTTGTTGCTGAAGACAGACAGACAGACAGACAGAGCTACAAAGACAGACAGACAGACAGACAGAGCTACAAAGGCAGACAGACAAAGACAGACAAAGCTATAAAGACAGACAGACAGACAAAGGTACAGACACAAAGACAGACAAACACAGACAAAGACAGACAGACAGAAAAGGTACAGACAGGCACAAAGACAGACAGACAGACAAAGACAGACAGACAGACAAAGACAGACAGACAGACAGACAGACAGACAGACAGACAGACAACTCACCTCACAGCCAGGTTGGTGGTCTGTGCACGTAGCGTGTTGTTGTTGAAGGCCACAAACCGTGTGACGGACGGGGACGGTAACACCTCCTTCCACTCCAACAGCTGACTGTTCGTACACACAGCAACATTATCATTATCGTCATTATTGTGTCAACGTTATCATTATCATCATTATTGTGTCAACATTATCATTATCATCATTATTGTGTCAACATTATCATTATCATCATTATTGTGTCAACGTTATCATTATCATCATTTTTATGTCAACATTATCATTATCATCATTATTGTGTCAACATTATTATTATCATCATTATTGTGTCAACATTATCATCATCATCATTATTGTGTCAACGTTATCTATCATCATTATTGTGTCAACATTATCACTACCATCATTATTATTGTGTCAACATTATCATTATCATCATTATTGTGTCAACGTTATCATTATCATCATTATTGTGTCAACATTATCATCATCATCATTATTGTGTCAACATTATCATTATCATCATTATTGTGTCAACATTATCACTATCATCATTATTGTGTCAACATTATCATTATCATCATTATTGTGTCAACATTATCATCATCATCATTATTGTGTCAACATTATCATCATCATCATTATTGTGTCAACATTATCATCATTATCATTATTGTGTCAACATTATCATTATCATCATTATTGTGTCAACATTATCATTATCATCATTATTGTGTCAACATTATCATCATCATCATTATTGTGTCAACATTATCATCATCATCATTATTGTGTCAACATTATCATCATCATCATTATTGTGTCAACATTATCATCATTATCATTATTGTGTCAACATTATCATTATCATCATTATTGTGTTAACATTATCACTACCATCATTATTGTGTCAACATTATCACTACCATCATTATTGTGTCAACATTATCATCATCATCATTATTGTGTCAACATTATCATCATCATCATTATTGTGTCAACATTATCATCATCATCATTATTGTGTCAACATTATCATTATCATCATTATTGTGTCAACGTTATCATTATCATCATTATTGTGTCAACGTTATCATTATCATCATTATTGTGTCAACGTTATCATTATCATCATTATTGTGTCAACGTTATCATTATCATCATTATTGTGTCAACATTATCATTATCATCATTATTGTGTCAACATTATCATTATCATCATTATTGTGTCAACATTATCATTATCATCATTATTGTGTCAACATTATCATTATCATCATTATTGTGTCAACATTATCATTAAGGAACCAGAAGAACAAGCAAACCAAAGTAAGCGCGTATTCAACACAACAAGACAAGACAAGCGCAAATTTTTGGCCAACCGACTTTTGTCAAGCGCGAATGCACGGTCACAAACAGACCACAAACAACGGATAATAAGAAGAGGACTAAAAAAACTTCCCTGCCGCCTCGTCCTCGTTTTTTTTTTCTTTCTTTCTTTCTTTTTTTGGTCCCTTTTTATCCACTGGACAAGGAGGCGGCAGGGAAGTTTTTAGTCCTCTTTTTATTATCCGCTGTTTGGTGTTGTTTGTGGTCTGTTTGTGACCGTGCATTCGCGCTTGTCAAAGGCCGGTTGGCCGAAAATTTGCGCTTGTCTTGTCTTGTCTTGTCTTGTCTTGTCTTGTCTTGTCTTGTTGTGTTGAATATGCACTTACTTTGGTTTGCTTGTTCTTCTGGTTCCTGTTTGCTTGGGCGCGGGCAGTCGCACTTGTTTTGGATCTAACATTATCATTATCATCATTATTGTGTCAACACTATCATCATTATCATTATTATTATTGTTTAAACGTTATCATTATAATCGTTGTTGTTTCAACATTATCATTACTGTCATTATTGTTTCAACATTATCATCATTGTTTCAACATTATCATTATTGCTTCAACATTATCATTATCATCATTATTGTTTCAACGTTATCATTATCATCATTATTGTTTCAACGTTATCATTATTGTTTCAACATTATCATTATTGTCATTATTGTTTACATCCCACAAAGCAACATTATCATTATTTTCATTATTGATTTCAACATTATCATTATTGCATTATTGTTTACAGCCCACAAAGCAACATTATCATTATTATCATTATTGATTCAACATTATCATTATTGTCATTATTGTTTACAGCCCACAAAGCAACATTATCATTATTATCATTATTGATTCAACATTATCATTATTTTTCAACATTATCATTATTCATTATTGTTACAACAAACAATTATCACTATTATCATTATTGATTCAACATTGTCATTAATATCATTATTGTTTACGCTCAGCCGACTGCGCAGAGCCATATCAGGCTTATAACTATCTCAACACCATTTAAACCTGAAAAAAAAAAAACTAGAAAAGAAAAGTAGGTAACGTATCAATGCATATACATTGTAAAGATATGCCCCTGACGTTGACCACTCCATCCAATTTATCATCAGGGGAGTAAAAAAACACCTGAATACAAATATACAGGGGGGTGCAAAAGTAGGTATACAGTAAGTATCACATCATTATTATAATGCTTGATTCATTACAATTATTAGCACATTAAGTTAGTTGGCCTTATTTTTCGATATTTTCAGTGTCATTAATTACATTTTATCGTTACTAATAATATGCATGTACTTTTATCCTAACTTTTATCTTTTTTATGTTTTGCAGGTAAAGCGGCAATTTAATTTAGATCTAAGTTTAATTTAACCATGGCTGGTAATTTGACAGACGAGGAGCGCAAATGGATTTTAAAACAATACTGGAAGACAGATGGACTTCTTTTCGGGGGGGGGGGGGATATGTAAAGGGAAAGGGTTTTCGCACGCAAGCCGCGCACTGTTAATGACATGATTCAGTTCATTCTTGCAGGACTTGATGCTGATAAAGATCTTTGTGCTAGAGTGTGCATGAGTGTCCGCTCTCGATTAGAGAGTGTGTGAATACCGACGGCAAGCAGTTTGAGTATATGAGGGAATAAGGCTGTGCTTGTTATTACATTATATGCAATATTCATTTGTTTGTATAATTACATAATAAATAAATATAATAAATGCAATGAGTATTGTACGTGTTTTCTTTTTTCATAACTGTATACCTACTTTTGCATCCCCCCCCCCCCCCCCCCTGTATAAGCAAGACTAAGTATGCTAAGCCATATATAAAAACTGGCGTAAATTACTACTGCACATCGCATTTCTTTAGAGTCAAAAGTGCACTTAATACATGTATCCATTTTTATTTATCCCAAGAGAAAGTATGTGAGACTTTATCCCTTAACTGTTCACAAAGCCGGTAACCGCCCTGCGGAACAATGTGCCAATCCGTTTGTAGCGGCTGATATCGCCCGACCTTTTCCGGCACATGTGTGGGGAATTTCCATCACTACTGGCCTTGCTGTCTTATCACCCGTGTGGTTAGAATCACGGTCAGTCTCGCGTTGAATGTTATAAAAATAGTACGAGCATTCTGGAATGCAAGGAACTTTCCATTCACTACTGAAAGACTTTGTACTGACGCTGTGCTACATTCGAATGCGAATACTAGGAGCTAGCTTTACATCTAGCAGTGCAAATGCGAAAGGGTTTTAAAGAACACATACAGATGAATGGACCAGCAAGACAGAAAATGATAGAAAGACATCACAGAAAGACAAGTACAAGGTAGAAAAACAAAGAGAGTGACAGAAAAGAAAAGAAAAAAAAATCTAGCACAGAAGTTCCAAAAGGTGGAGATACTATTTCTGCTGAAAGAGCCCCCGGCATCCCCACGGGAGGAGACTTACAGCTGATTGATGTCGATACAGATCTGCACAGCGTAGTCTGTGGACCATTCATCAGAGCACACGGCGTAGTCATGTCCCTTGTACCTTGCCCACAACACTCCGCTGTCTTCTTGCTCTGCTGAAACTGTGCACAAAACACAAAATTACACTAACTTACTTACTTGCTTGCTTACTTACTGGCTGGCTGGCTGGCTCACTCACTCACTCACTTACTTACCTTACTTGCTTACTTCCTTCCTGCTTAGCTTGTTGCTTAGCTTATAGCTTACTGCTTACTTGCTTTCTTTCTTCTTCTTTCTTTCTTTCTTTCTGTTGCTTGCTACTTGTACTTCTCTTACTACTTACTTATGTACTTGCTTTGTACTTACTTACTTACTTACTTCTTGCTTGCTTGCTTGCTTGCTTACTGTTTACTTACTTGCTTGCTTACTTTACTTTTACTTACTTTGCTTGCTTTGCTTAGCTTATTACTTGCTTCTTGCTTGCTTGCTTGCTTGCTTGCTTACTTACTTACTTACTTACATATCTATGATTAATAAAATATTGGTTTCACCTAGTTGACAGACAGCTGAGCATTTGGGCGTTGACGGGGGGGGGGGGGGGGGGGAAGGGGGGGGTTCTGTCATGTAAGACGAGTTTATATAGAACAGCTAGTTGTGTTGTGATTCAGACCTTTAACTGTTTATATATTTACTTTATATGTATGTTCCTGTTTTGAAGGTAAGATACACACATACACATGTCATTTACATGTAACCAAGATTATTCCAGTGGTAGGCTGATAAAATA
>JAPXFY010000033.1:43950835-43968335 GCA_030674185.1 Monoplex corrugatus
ATTGTTATTGTTATTGTTATTGTTGTTTAAAGCCCAGCTGACTACTCACAGCCATACTAGGGCTATATCATCATCATCATCAGGTGCCCTGCCGCATGGCGTTGGCGACCATGGACTTCCAACCATCTCTATCTCTCACTGCCCCTAGCATCTCCCCCACCCTCCTCATCCCCAGCTACTCTGCAAGTCGTCCAGCATTCTCTCCCTGGGGCTACTTGGTGCTCTCTTTCCCTCCAGATTTCCCGTTGTGACCAGGTGCTCCAAATCCCCCTTCCTCATAAAATGGCCTATAAATCTTGCCTGTCTTTTCCTAATCTTCCTTATGAGTGATCTACTTGTGTCTGCCTCCATCAAGACTGTCTCGTTTGTTTTCTTTGCTGTCTATGGAACTCTCAACATTCTTCTGAGAAAACACATCTCAGCTGCCTCAATCTTGCTCTGGCTTTGCTTGCTGACTGTCCACGCCTCACAATCCGTACAACAGTACTGGTTCTATATAACATTCAAGGACTCTCTTTCTGATGTTAATTGATAGGCATTTGTTGGTAAGAATGCTTGTCATCTTCTTGAATGCTGTTTTGGCTTGGCCGATTCTGCCAGCTATTTCCGATGTACATCTGCCGTCTGATGAAATGACCGTTCCCAGGTATTTGAACTTATTAACCTGTGTCAAAGTTGTGCCATTTGCTGTTATTTTGCAGGAGGGGATTTCATGTTTTTTACTGATCACCATGACCTCAGTCTTCCTGCTGTTTAGTTCCAACCCCTTACCTTTGCTTTCTATTTCTAGTATATTCGCAAGGTTTTGTAGGTCCCTTTCATTTTCTGCAATTAGCACGGTGTCATCTGCGTACTGAATGATCAGGGTTATAATTATCTCAAAACGTACACAATACCTCACCGAGAAAAACAATTGGAAAAGAAAATTTAAGTACACACATGAATACATTTTGGAAACACAATCTAAGGATATGCCCCTGACGTTGACCACTCCGTCCAATTTATCCCACCAGAGGATTTTAAAAAAATATACAAATGTAAACAGAACTAAGGACACTTAAACATACATAAAACGTGCCTAAATTACCTAAAACTACATCTGTACATCACATTTACATACAGCCAAAAACGCACTTAATACAAGCACCCAATTATCAATCCTAACAGAAAGTATGTAAGGTTAATATACAGGGGGGTGCAAAAGTAGGTATAGAGTAAATATCACATCATTATTATAATGCTTAATTCTGCTCTCGATTAGAGGAGTGTGTGAATACCGACGGCAAGCAGTTTGAGTATCTGAGGGATTAAGGCTGTGCTTGTTATTACATATATATGCAATATTCATTTGTTTGTATAATAAATGCAATGAGTATTGTACGTGTTTTCTTTTTTCATAACTGTATACCTAATTTTGCACCCCCCTGTAGAATACATGCAGGTAAATACACCAGCAAGGCAGAAAATGAAAGGAAGAAATGACAGAAAGCGAAGGAACAAGGCAGAAACAAAGAATGTGACAGAAAAAGAAAATGTCTAGCACAGAATTTCCAGAAGGTGGGGATACTATTTATGCTGAAAGAGCCCCGGCATCCCCTTGAGGGGACTGCAACGGGTCAGGTATCTAGTTATCACACATGACGGGAGGTGACAAGCTCAGCGGATGAATTTGAAGAAAACCTTTACTGCAAGCTATTTCAATCATCAAAGTGGCTGCCAGCATTCAAACAAACAGGAACCAAGAATGAACAACCATCTACCTGAACACGTGTCTGATATGACAAGACGAGACGAGATGACACGAGACAGGACAGGAAAGACAAGACAGGACAGGACAGGACAGGACAGGACAAGACAAGACAAGAAAGACGAGACTATGCAGGACAGGACAGAATAGGACAGGACAGGACAGGAAAGACAAGACAGGACAAGACAGGACAGGAAAGACAACACAAGACAAGACATGACAGGACAAGACGGAACAAGACAATACAGGACAGGAAAGACAAGACAGGACAGGAAAGACAACACAAGACAAGACAGGAAAGACAAGACAGGACAAGACAAGAAAGACCAGACTATGCAGGACAGGACAGAATAGGACAGGACAAGACAAGACAAAGAAAAGACAAGACAAGACAAGAAGGTGCAATTTTTTCTTCCAGACAACCACTGTCAAGCGCAAACAAAAGACCAAGAACAAATACACAGAACGTAATAGAAAAAACCAACACTCAATTTCCACGACATACGTTCAGTACAGCTTAAAACACAGACGTAAGACGAAAACGAAGGCTGAGGGCGTAAAACGCAACAGCACACCGAAACGACAGGATACAACGTAATACAGACCCTCCCCCAACCACCACCACCCAAAAAAAAAAAAAAAAACCTTTTCAGCCGGTAGTCTGCTGCGCTATCCACTACACCACAACAACTTGTGACAAACAGGAAGCCTGACTTACGACATCCCATTTCGTCACTAAGGTCGGAGCACTCAAAGATACCGTTACATCGGCCTTCATTGCCGTCCCACAGACACAGTCCTGTGTCACACTGGAAACCGCTGCAGTCTGAAAACAGAGAGCATGATGCCTTAATCAATGTCTGAAATATGGTGGTTCTAATGCTTTGTAAACGAGACAGTCTTGATGGAGGCAGACACAAGTAGATCACTCATAAGGAAGATCAAGGAAAAGACAAGCAACATTTCTAGGCCATTTTATGAGGAAGGGGGATTTCGAGCACCTGGTCACAACGGGAAAGTTGGAGGGAAAGAGAGCGCCGGGTAGACCCAGGGAGAGAATGCTGGACGGACTTGCAGAGTGGCTAGGGATGAGGAGGGTGGGGGAGATGTTAGGGGCAACAAGAGATGGAGATGGATGGAAGTCCATGGTCGCCAACGCCATGCGGCAGGGCACCTGATGATGATGATGATGAATGCTTTGTAACTAATGACGTCAGTGATAAAATACCAGTATAAAATATAGACTGGGTAAAACATAAACAGGAACCAATAAAACCACGAAAGAAGAATAAGAACGTGTATTTAATACAACAAGACAAGACAGGCGCAAATTTTCGGCCAACTGGTCTTTGTCAAGCGTAAGATTACAAACAAACAAACACCAGGTTCAAAAATTAGGAGAAAAAGACTGAAACTTCCCTGCTGCTTGGTCCTGCTGCTCGGTCCAGTCAGGGAAGTTTCAGTCTTGTCTTGTATTAAATACGCGTTCGTATTCTTCTTTCGAGTTTTTTTCTGGTTCCTGTTTGTTTGAACGCGGGCAGTCACACTTGTTTTGGACTAGGTAAAACATAGTCTAGGTAGGGCCTCAGGACCTTGTCAGCTCGTGGATTTATGTGCAGGCTTAAGGCATACGCCAACGGTCACCATACACGTGGCACCTGTGACGTTAGTGCATATGGAATACGTCCCGACCGCGGAGACGTCATCTTGACAAACTGAAACTGAAACTAATGACGTGAACAGGTAAAGGGATACAAAACAATTCTGACTGCCCACATTCAAGTAAAAAAAAAAATAACCACAAAAACTGGAAAGCAGAATCACAACGCGTGTTTGACATAAGCAGACAAGACAGACGTAAATTTTCGGCCAATTGGCCTTTCATCATCATCATCATCAGGTGCCCTGCCGCATGGCGTTGGCGACCATGGAATTCCAACCATCTCTATCTCTCATTGCCTCCAGCATCTCCCCCACCCTCCTCAACCCCAGCCACTCTGCAAGCCCGTCCAGCATTCTCTCCCTGGGTCTACCTGGTGCTCTCTTTCCCTCCACCTTTCCCGTTGTGACCAGGTGCTCCAAATCCCCCTTCCTCATAAAATGGCCTATAAATCTTGCCTGTCTTTTCCTAATTTTCCTTATGAGTGATCTACTTGTGTCTGCCTCCATCAAGACTGTCTCGTTTGTTTTCTTTGCTGTCCATGGAACTCTCAACATTCTTCTGAGAAACCACATCTCGGCTGCCTCGATCCTGCTCTGGCTTTGCTTGCTGTCCACGCCTCGCATCCGTACAACAGTATTGGTTCTATATAATATTCAAGGACTTTGTCAAGCGTAAACATAAGATCACCAAAGAACAAACAACAAGTACAAAAACTAAAAGAAAAACAGTAAAAAAAAATTATCTGTTGTTTGGTGGAGTAGGAGAAGATGGGAAACAACTCGTGCATAGTGGAAGTCTTACTCAAGGTTGGGAACTGTCGGAAAGGAGAAAAAAAAAAGGAGGAAGTCTTAAGTACCCGGGGATATGCTCCCCCTGAAAAAAAAAAAAACTCAACTGACCTAAATCTGTACAATCTCACGCATTTTCAGGTACCAAATCAGACATTCAGAGTCTTCAAAAAGGTGTTTTCTACACTACACTCCGTCCAATTGATCACCAGATGATTTTTAAAAAAAAAACTAAATACAAATGGTAACATAACTAAGCACATTCTAACATACATAAAAATGGCCTAAATTACCTACTCAGCACATTTCCCTAGAGCCAAAAATGCACTTAATACATGTACCCAATTATCAATCCTAAGAGAAAGTACGTAAGACTTTAACGAACACATACAGGTGAATGGACCATCAAGGCAGAAAATGATAGGACGAAATGACAGAAAGCAAAGGAACAAGGCAGAAACAAAGAGAGTGACAGAAAAGAGGAAATTTCTAGCACAGAATTTCCAGAAGGTGGGGATACTATATATACTGAAAGAACACCCGCCATCCCCACGGGGGCAATATGAGAGACTGATGCATTCCAGAAAAACAGAAACATGAAAAATAACACGAGCAGTTATCAAGTGAACAACCATGACAATAATGATAATCACAACATATTTAGTTTGGGTTTGTTTGTTCTTGCTTTCTTTTGTTTGTTTGTTTGTGTTTGTCCTTCCCAGTCTCTCTCACCTGGGCACAGCATTTCATCAGAGGAGTCAAAACAGTCGACAGTGTGGTCACAGCGAGCGTCCGATGATATGCACTGACCACTGGTACACTTCCACTGGTCAGACCCACACACTGCACACACAGTTTGAAATATACACGATTTTGACCACTGACGGCTTCCATAGGGTATAACAACAACGATGATGATGATGATGATGATGATGATGATGATGATGATGCTGATGATATGATAATGTTCATATTGCATATAGCCCAGCCGACTACTACAGCCATATCAGGGCTAACACCAAGACAAAAACGACAACCCAGTTAAGATAAAAGACAACAGTTAGAAAACCATGCTCACTGCAAGTCTGAAATGCAATTAAAGAAAAACAGACGTAAATTGATGATGATGTTGATGATGATGATGATGATGATGATGATGATGATGATGATGATAAGAAGAAGAAAAAAAAGAACAACAACAACATCAACAGTGACAACAGTGACAATAACAGCAGCAACAACAACATCAGCACTACCACCACTTACAGCAACAACAATAATAATAACAATAATAATAACATAATTAAAAAAAATTACTATCATTATTATTATATTATTATATTGTTATATTTATCATTATCATTATTACTATTATTTATTATTATTATTATTATTACAATGTTATTATTATTATGTTGATCAAAACCCAGTCGACTGCACTGAGCCACATCGGGGCTACAATCACCTCAAAACACACACAACACCTCGTAAATCCTGGGGGAAAAAAACGGAAAACAATAAAACTACAGATTCAGATGCATCCTCACACATAATCTAAGGATATGCCCCCTGGCGTTGCCCACTGTGTCCAATTTATCACCAGGATGTTTTACGACACAAACCTGAGTATAAATGTATAACAATATATACTAAAACATAATTATAATATGTGTGTGTGTGTGAGTGCGTGCGTGTGGGGGGTGGTAGGGCAGGGGGGAGAGATTAGTGAGTACGTGTGTGGGAGTATGTGAGAGTGTTTGTGTGTGTGTGTGTGTGTGTGTGTGTGTGTGTGTGTGTGTGTGTGTGTGTGTGTGTGTGTATGTGTGTGTGTGTTTGCGTGTGTGTGTGTGCATTAGTTTGTGTGTGTGTGTGTGCATTAGTTTGTGTGTGTGTGTGTTTGTGTGTGTTTTTGTTTGTGTGTGTTTGTTTGTTTGTTAGTGTGTGTGTGTGTGTGAGTGTTTGTGTGTGTGTGAGTATGGGTGTGGATGTGAGTGTGCGTGGGTGTGTGGTGTGAGAGTGTGTGAGAAAGTATGGGAGTGGGTGTGTGGGTGTGAATGTGTGCGTGTGTGGGTGTGAATATGTGTGCGTGTGTGGGTGTGTGTGGGCGTGTGTGTGTGTGTGTGTGTGTGTGTGTGTGTGTGTGTGTGTGTGTGTGTGTGTGTGTGTGTGTGTGTGTGTGTGTGTGTGTGTGTGTGTGTTTGTCGGTGTGTGTGCGTCGGTGTGTCAGTGTGTGAGAAAAGTGGGTGTGTGGGTGTGAGTATATGTGTGTGCGTGTGTGGGTAGGTGTGAATGTATGTGTGTGGGGATGTGTGTGTGTGAATATGTGGTGTGTGTGTGTGTGTGTGTGTGTGTGTGTGTGTGTGTGTGTGTGTGTGTGTGTGTGTGTGTGTTTGTGCGCGCATGTGTGCGTATGTGTGTGTGTGTGAGTGTGCGTGAACGCATGCTTGCGTATGTACGCACATGTGTACATGTGTGGACAAACAACTTACCACAGTCGACCCCCTCGTCGCTACCGTCTTTACAATGAGGCAGACCGTCACACAGCTGTTTCCATGGAACGCATTCACACTACGACACAGGAACTCGGTATCGGCACAGTCGCAACCATCACACACATACACACACAGCACACACTACATACACACACGCACACACACTACATACACAACTACATACATACACATACATACATACATACACACACACACATACATACATACATACACACAACATACATACATCACACACATACATAATACATACTACACACACACACATACATACATACACAACATACATACATAACATACATACATACACATACATACATACACACACACATAATACATACATACACCACATACATACATACACATAACACACATACATACATACAATACAAACAAACACACAACACAACACAACACATACAACATACATACACACACACACTACATCAACACACACAAATACATACATCATACACACACATACATACAACACACATCACACACATACATACATAACACACACACACACAACACACAACACACAACACAACACACACACACAAACAACACACACACACAACACACACACACACACACAACAAACAAACACAACACACACACACACACACACATATTCTGTAATATACACACACAGCGTGGACAGTTTCTCACAATTTGGGCGGTCTCACAATGTCCGAAACAATGAGATGGGAAAAATATAAAAGAAAGAGAATAAGGAAAACTGGAGAAGAAAGAAAGGAAAGGAAGCGGGAGAAGAAGAGAGGGGGGGGGGGAATGTAAAGAAGAACGAGAAAGAAAGGGGACTGAAAAAAAAAACAGATCAAAAAGAAGAAAGAGAATTAGGGGAGATTGAAAAGAAACAAAAAGAAAGACAAATAAAACGAGACTGGAAAAACAGATCAAAAAGAAGAAAGAGAATTAGGGGAGATTGAAAAGAAACAAAAAGAAAGACAAATAAAACGAGACTGGAAAAAACAGATCAAAAAGAAGAAAGAGAATTAGGGGAGATTGAAAAGAGACAAAAAGAAAGACAAATAAATCGAGACTCAAAAAAAAAAACAGATCAAAAAGAAGAAAGAGAATTAGGGGAGATTGAAAAGAAACAAAAAGAAAGACAAATAAAACGAGACTGGAAAAACAGATCAAAAAGAAGAAAGAGAATTAGGGGAGATTGAAAAGAAACAAAAAGAAAGACAAATAAAACGAGACTGGAAAAACAGATCAAAAAGAAGAAAGAGAATTAGGGGAGATTGAAAAGAGAACAAAAAGAAAGACAATATAAATCGAGACTCGAAAAAAAACAGATCAAAAAGAAGAAAGAGAATTTGGGGAGATTGAAAAGAGACAAAAAGAAAGACAAATAAATCGAGACTCAAAAAAAAAAACAGATCAAAAAGAAGAAAGAGAATTAGGGGAGATTGAAAAGAAACAAAAAGAAAGACAAATAAAACGAGACAGGAAAAAAACAGATCAAAAAGAAGAAAGAGAATTAGGGGAGATTGAAAAGAAACAAAAAGAAAGACAAATAAAACGAGACTGGAAAAACAGATCAAAAAGAAGAAAGAGAATTTGGGGAGATTGAAAAGAGACAAAAAGAAAGACAAATAAATCGAGACTCAAAAAAAAAAACAGATCAAAAAGAAGAAAGAGAATTAGGGGAGATTGAAAAGAAACAAAAAGAAAGACAAATAAAACGAGACTGGAAAAACAGATCAAAAAGAAGAAAGAGAATTAGGGGAGATTGAAAAGAAACAAAAAGAAAGACAAATAAAACGAGACTGGAAAAACAGATCAAAAAGAAGAAAGAGAATTAGGGGAGATTGAAAAGAAACAAAAAGAAAGACAAATAAAACGAGACTGGAAAAACAGATCAAAAAGAAGAAAGAGAATTAGGGGAGATTGAAAAGAGACAAAAAGAAAGACAAATAAATCGAGACTCAAAAAAAAAAAACAGATCAAAAAGAAGAAAGAGAATTAGGGGAGATTGAAAAGAGACAAAAAGAAAGACAAATAAATCGAGACTCAAAAAAAAAACAGATCAAAAAGAAGAAAGAGAATTAGGGGAGATTGAAAAGAGACAAAAAGAAAGACAAATAAATCGAGACTCAAAAAAAAAAACAGATCAAAAAGAAGAAAGAGAATTAGGGGAGACTGGAAAGAAACAAAACGAAAGACAAATATAACGAGAAAAAAAGCGCAGAAAGAAGACAGAGAAATAAAGGAAAGTGGGGGTGGGGTGGGGGAGTAAAAAGAAAAAAAAAGAAATACACCAGACAGGAATAAAAGTGAAAAAGACGGAAGACAAAACAAAAACAAACAAAAAAATAGGAGACAGCTATTTTCACCCCACGCAGGTGCACCATGTGAGAGAGAGAGAGAGAGAGAGAGAGAGAGAGAGAGAGAGAGAGAGAGAGAGAGAGAGAGAGAGAGAGAATTCTTTTCTTTCTTTCTTTCTTTCTTTCTTTCGCAATCAACAATCTGGCTGTCCGCCAGACAAATTACCAATGGAGTCCCCCCACCCCACCCCCACCCCCACACCCACACCAACCCTACCCAACCCGTATACACACACACACACACATGCACTCTCCTTCCGACCCCTGTTTCGTTAAAAAGAGGCGATAACCTGAACTCTCCACTCTTGTTATTTAATTAGTCATATGACCTCTTCAAAGAAGTATGACGGATGTTTTCTGACTCTCCCGTTTACGATACAACCATGTTCTTTATGTTTCCTTTTCTTTTTCTTTTTGTAAATAGAGCGATTGGACGACCTTCTTTCTTGTTACTAACCTTCAGCCTCACCTATTTTTCCCCATCCCCAGCATTTTTTTTTTTTTTTTTTTTTTTTTTTTTTAAATGATTCGTCTATCTTATGCGGAAAAGAGTGGAAGAATGGTTCAGACGTTCACCTGCCAATAACTAAACTCAAGGTTCCAGGGTTCGCTCTGCGTAGAGGCCTCGACTTTTCTCCTCAGTTTGACCGGAAAATCGAAATGAACGTCCAGTCCTTCGGAAGGGGACGAAAATCGAGCTGGATCCGTGTGCCTTCTGACCTGCGCACGCTTAGGATCCCACGGCAGTTGAAAATCGTGAAGAGAAGGGCGTTCGCCTGGCTGCCCTGGTTAAAAAATATTAGCGAGACAGAGTCATTCCCAGGTCCACCCCCTTGAAGGCCAATGAGCCTTCACGCCTTCCTGAAGTCTTGGTTATAAACATTGGGTGGCGCTGCACTACGGCGACACGCTCTCAACGGGGAGAGCAGCCCGAGTTTCACATGGTAAATCTATTGTGACATAAGGAAATGAATACGTATATGACTATGACTATGGACTATGACTATGGACTATGACTATGGACTATGAATATGGACTATGACTATGGACTATGACTATGGACTATGAATATGACTATGAATATGACTATGAATATAGGCTATGAATATGACTATGAATATGAATATGGACTATCAATGACCATGACAATGACCATGACTATGGACATGAATATGAATATGACTATATTTCCATCTCTCATTTTTTCGGTCCATCCCAATATCAGTGGCACTGACCCTACGCCGTTCATTACACCTCGCCAACCCACCACCAACCCTAAGTATATTCAGTCAAAGTCCCATGGCCAGAAAGCTCAAGGGAGCTGGCCATGTTGTCAAGCCACACGCCATGCGGACACCCACCAGAGGGATGTCTGCACTGCCTATACTCCTGAACCCCTTACTAGCGACAGTAATCACTGAGTTGCGGAATCAGGGCAAGTGAGAACTCCACAGCATCATGATTATCGTCCTCATCGTCAAAATCATCATCACATTGTTAAACAAAACTGTGCCAGCTTCTCTGCCATTAAGGTGGCACGGAAAATAGGACAAAAAAGAAAAAGGAAAAAAAAAGAGAAAAAAGCACAGCACAAAGGAAATCTCCCTAAGTGCAATGATCCTATTTTCAAAAAAAAAGAAAGAAAGAAAGAAAAGAAAAAGAGAAAAAAGCACAGCACAAAGGTAGTGCAATGATCCTATTTTCAAAAAAAAAGAAAGAAAGAAAGAAAGAAAAAGAGAAAAAAGCACAGCACAAAGGAAATCTCCCTAAGTGCAATGATCCTATTTTCAAAAAAAGAAAGAAAGAAAGAAAAGAAAAAGAGAAAAAAGCACAGCACAAAGGTAGTGCAATGATCCTATTTTCAAAAAAAGAAAGAAAGAAAAAGAAAAGAAAAAGAGAAAAAAGCACAGCACAAAGGAAATCTCCCTAAGTGCAATGATCCTATTTTCAAAAAAAAGAAAGAAAGAAAGAAAAGAAAAAGAGAAAAAAGCACAGCACAAAGGTAGTGCAATGATCCTATTTTCAAAAAAAAGAAAGAAAGAAAGAAAAGAAAAGAGAGAAAAAAGCACAGCACAAAGGTAGTGCAATGATCCTATTTTCAAAAAAAAAAGAAAGAAAGAAAGAAAAAAAAAGAGAAAAAAGCACAACACAAAGGAAATCTCCCTAAGTGCAATGATCCTATTTTCAAAAAAAAAGAAAGAAAGAAAGAAAAGAAAAGAGAGAGAGAGAGAGAAGGAAAGAGAGAAGGAAAGACAGACGGACAGAAGGAAAGAAAGAAAGAAAAGGAGAAGGGGAGAAAGAGAGAGAGAAAGAGAAGACAGAAAGAGAGAAAAAGCGAGGAAGAAAGAAAAGAAAGAAGAAAAGAAAAAAGAAAGAAAAGAAAAAAAAAGAAGAAAAAACCTCTCTCACCCCTTAGGATGGGCAGTAGGAACCCTGAGAGATGATGACAACTACCGGCAAGAACTTTTAGTACTCTTTACATCACATTCTTTTCTTTCCACCCACTTTTGCTGTACACCATTACGCCATTAACGTACCAATAGTCTTCAAAGACACTATTTTTCTTTCATATCCATTCTTGGCGTACGTACTTAACCGATTAACTTCTAAGTACTTTTTCAAAGAAGGTACTTTCCTTTCCAGTTATTCTTGCTGTACATTATACAGCTATTACATTCTTAATATTCTTCAAAGAAGGTGGATTTTTTAATTTTTAAATCACTTTTGCTGCACATTATTAAACGAATAACTTAATATTCATCAAGGAATGTTCTTTTCCTTTTAAACTTTTACCATACATCATTAATAACGTACATTTTCGCACTTTCAAAGAAGGTTCTTTTTTATCAAAATACTTTTGCTGTAAATTATTCAAAATAAGTATATTCTTAATACTTTATAAAAATGTTCTTTTCTTTTAAATTACTTCTGCTGTGCAGTGTTAAACATTTATTTTAGTATTCTTCAAAGAAAGTTATTTTCTTTTAAATTATTGTTGCTGTACATTATTTGAGTAAATACATCTTAGTACCCGTCAAAGAAGGTTCTTTTTTTTTTTTTAAATACTTTCGTTCTACAGTATTAAGCAAATGTAGTTTAGTGCTCTTCATACAAGACTATTTTCTTTTAAAATATTTTTGCTGTAAATCACTACGAAAAAAATATTCTTAGTATACTTCTAAAGAAAATTTTTTTTTCTTTTTGAAAACTTTTGCTGTAAACTATTTAAGTAAACACATTTTTGTATTCTTCAAAGACGTATTTTTTTCTATCAAAATAATTTTGCTGTAAATAAATGAAGTAAGTACATTCTTAGTACTCTTCTAACAAGGTTCTTTTATTTTAAATTACTTTTGCTGCATATTAATTCAGTAAATACATTTTAGTAATCTTCATAGAAGATCCTGTTTTCAAAATACTTCTATTCTACATTATCTAGCAAATGTATTTTTTTTCTTTTAAAATATTTTTGCTGTAAATTATTACGTTAAAATATTCTTAGTACTCTCTAAAGGTTCTTTTCTATTAAATTACTTCAGCTGCACATTCTTAAGTAAATGCACTTTAGTATTCTTCAAACAAGGTTCTATTTTCTAAAATACTTTTGCTCTACAGTATCAAGCAAACATATTCTAGTACTGTTCATACACGATTCTTTTCTTTTAAAATATTTTTGCTGTAAATTATTACGCAAAACAATTCTTAGTACTGTCTAAAGAATTTTTTTTTCATTTTTTTTTCTTTTAGAATATTTTTGCTGTACATTACTTAAATACATTCTAATACTCTTCAAAGAAGATTCTTTTCTTTTAAATTACTTCTGTTGTACATTATTTAAGGAAACATATTTTACTATTCTTCAAACAATGTTCTTTTCTTTTAACTTACTTTTGCTGTGCGTATTGTACTAAATACATTCCAAGTACTCCTCAAAGATGGTTTCTTTCTTTTAAATTATTTCTGTTGTACATTTTAGTACTCTTCAAAAGAAGGTTCTTCTTTTTTCAATTACCTCTGTTGCACATTATTTAACTAACTACATTTCAGTCATCATCATCATCATCATCATCATCATCATCATCAGGTGCCCTGCTGCATGGCGTTGGCGATCATGGACTTCCATCTGTCTCTATCTCTCGTTGCCCCCAGCATCTCCCCAACCCTCCTCGTCCCCAGCCACTCTGCAAGTCCGTCCAGCTTTTTCTCCCTGGGTCTACCTGGTGCTCTCTTTCCCTCCAGCTTTCCCGTTGTGACCAGGTGCTCCAAATCCCCCTTCCTCATAAAATGGCCTATAAATGCTGCCTGTCTTTTCCTAATCTTCCTTACGAGTGATCTACTTTTGTCTGCCTCCATCAAGACAGAGTTTTGCTGGTCAAATTGGAAGGCAAACCGTTTGATATCAACATCATACAGGTGTATGCACCAACATCCGCAAGTACTCAGGAAGACATCGACAACTTCTACGAAGTTTTAGACATGGCCAAGGTCCAGTGTAAATCACAAGAAGTTACAGTCATAATGGGAGATTTTAATGCTAAAGGGAGTTAACCCTGAAAAAAAAAAGCGATGGAAGGCAAGGGGAAACCACCATAGTAGTTTTCCCCAGGACAACCATGGACAATAGAAAGATGAAGAATGAAGTTAACGACGTTAATAGGTGCTTATTTATCTAGCTACATTTTAGTACTCTTCAAAACAAGGTTCTTCTCTTTTCAATTACCTCTGTTGCACATTATTTAACTAACTACATTTTAGTACTCTTCAAAACAAGGTTCTTCTCTTTTCAATTACCTCTGTTGCACATTATTTATCTAGCTACATTTCAGTACTCTTCAAAACAAGGTTCTTCTCTTTTCAATTACCTCTGTTGCACATTATTTATCTAGCTACATTTCAGTACTCTTCAAAACAAGGTTCTTCTCTTTTCAATTACCTCTGTTGCACATTATTTATCTAGCTACATTTCAGTACTCTTCAAAACAAGGTTCTTCTCTTTTCAATTACCTCTGTTGCACATTATTTATCTAGCTACATTTTAGTACTCTTCAAAACAAGGTTCTTCTCTTTTCAATTACCTCTGTTGCACATTATTTATCTAGCTACATTTCAGTACTCTTCAAAACAAGGTTCTTCTCTTTTCAATTACCTCTGTTGCACATTATTTATCTAGCTACATTTCAGTACTCTTCAAAACAAGGTTCTTCTCTTTTCAATTACCTCTGTTGCACATTATTTATCTAGCTACATTTCAGTACTCTTCAAAACAAGGTTCTTCTCTTTTCAATTACCTCTGTTGCACATTATTTATCTAGCTACATTTTAGTACTCTTCAAAACAAGGTTCCTCCTTTCTTTTAACTTACTCTTGCTGTGCATCTTGTACTAACTATATTCCAAGTACTCTTCAAAGAATATTCTTTTCTTTAAATCTTTTTTTGTTGCAAAAAAAGAGATTTCCCTTAAGCCTCAAGCAAGACGTCTGCTTGATAACTGCTGATATATTCGGGCGGAGCGCGCATGAAATTGTCCGAGCACGATAAATTCATCTTGAACAAAGTGGAAACTCAGGTTGACGTTTACGTTGGTTACGGTGCTACATTTATCATGCACTGCCAATGCTGGTGACTGTAAACAAACATGCAATTCTCTGGCACTACCAAAAAAAACATAAAAACAACAATCGTCTTCCTCCTTCTCACAGCCACAGAACTGTTAGTATTTACACACACACACACACACACACACACACACACACACACACACACACACACACACACACACACACACACACACACACACACACACACACACACACACTCCCTCTTCCCCCCCTCTGAATACACAACTGTCTAAATCCACAATCATCACTGACACAGTATAGCCGGTCAATTGTAGCTGCCACACCTATCTTACGTGCTTTACACACACACACACATACACACACACACACACACACACACACACACACACACACACACACACACACACACACACACACACACCACACACGTACACACACACACACTCTCCCTCTTCCCCCATCTGAATACACAACTGTCTAAATCCACAATCACCACTGACACAGTACAGCCGGTCAATTGTAGCTGCCACACCTATCTCACGTGCTTTACACACACACACACACACACACACACACACACACACACACACACACACACACACACACACACACTCCTTCTTCCCCCATCTGAATACACAACTGTCTAAATCCACAATCACCACTGACACAGTACAGCCGGTCACTTGTAGCTGCCACACCTATCTTACGTGCTTTACACACACACACACACACACACACACACACACACACACACACACACACACACACACACACACGTACACACACACACACACACTCCTTCTTCCCCCATCTGAATACACAACTGTCTAAATCCACAATCACCACTGATACAGTACAGCCGGTCACTTGTAGCTGCCACACCTATCTTACGTGCTTTACACACACACCACACACACACACACACACACACACACACACACACACACACACACACACACACACACACACACACACACACACACACACCATCACACGCACGCACTCTTCCCCCATCTGAATACACAACTGTCTAAATCCACAATCATCACTGACACAGTACAGCCGGTCAATTGTAGCTCCCACACATATCTCACGTGCTTTACACACACACACACACACACACACACACACACACACACACACACACACACACACACACACACACACACACACATACACACACATACACACACAGACACACACACATACACATACACATATACACACACACACACACACACAGACACACACACATACACACACACACTCCCTCTTAAGATCTTCCCCCATCTGAATACACGTCCTGTCTAAATCCACAATCATCACTGACACTGACACTGACACAGTATAGCCGGTCAATTGTAGCTCCCACACCTATCTCACGTGCTTTATCAAACAAGAACCTTTCTTCTTCCTTTTGCACGTATTCCCTAACTTTTCCTCCTAATGTTTAAGCCTGAAGTTTCAGTTTCAGTTTCCATTTCTCAAGATGACGTCTCCGCGCTCGGAATGAATTCCCCATGCACTAACGTCACAGGTGCCATGTGATGGAGAAGATCCAGAATGATCACGGCACAAGCCTTGAGCCTGCACATAAACCCATCAGCTGGCCAGGTCCTGAGGTACTACCTAGATAGTTCCATAACCCTGGGGTCGTAGGGGAGTGAGGTGGCAGAGACCTCAACTTTTCCCGGGGCCGGCACCACGAGGGTGGCGTCCATCCCCTCTTCCTTGTTTCAAATTCATATTCACTTTTTTTTTTAACTACGACTTCAGAAAGGCAAGAAGGCTAATTTGTCTTCAAGGGGTGGGACCTGGGAAATCAACCTATCTCTCAAATGTTTTTTTCTACCAAGGCAGCTGGGCAATACCCTGCTCTTCACAATTTTCAACTATCGTGATCTTTTGCATGCGCAGCCAGAAGGCACACGGGTTCGACTCGTTTTACGTCCACTTCCGAAGGACTTAGACGTTCAGTTCGACTTTCCGGTCAAACTGAGGAGAAAAGTCGAGGCCTCTATGGGGAGCGAACCCTGGAACATCGGGTTTAGTTACTGGCAGGCGATCATCTGAACCATTCTGCCACTCTTCTCCGTCTGAAACCAATTATTTTATCTTCCATATTCAAAGGAAAGGCACTGCCTTGTAAGCCACTTTCATGACTGTCTATAGTATCTCTTGATGGCCTTCAGACCAAGTCGCTTATTTAGAACAAACAAGGAAAGGTAACTGTCTCACATGTCCCTGTCAACCCCTACTCCCAACACATGTGGAAATCTAAACTTCACTAATCAAATATCATCATTATCATTACTGTCTAGTACTGTTTAAAGCCAAGCCGACTGCACAGTGCCATATCAGGGTTATAACCATCTCTCTGAACCTGAAAAAAAAACTGGAAAAGAAAACTAAGTACACATATCAATGCATATGCATACATTGTCTAAGGATATGTCCCTGGTGTTGACCACTCCGTCCAATTTATCACCAGAGATTTCAAAAAGACAAACCTGATTATAAACATAACTCATCATCATCATCATCAGGTGCCCTGCCGCATGGCACTGGCGACCATGGACTTCCAACCATCTCTATCTCTCGTTGCCCCTAGCATCTCCCCCACCCTCCTCATCCCCAGCCACTCTGCAAGTCCGTCCAGCATTCTCTCCCTGGATCTACCCGGTGCTCTCTTTCCCTCCAGCTTTCCCGTCGTGACCAGGTGCTCCAAATCCTCCTTCCTCATAAAATGGCCTATAAATGTTGCTTGTCTTTTTCTAATCTTCCTTATGAGTGATCTACTTGTGTATGCCTCCATCAAGACTGTCTCGTTTGTTTTCTTTCCTGTCCATGGAACT
>JAPXFY010000033.1:43973335-43980835 GCA_030674185.1 Monoplex corrugatus
ACTCTGAGTAGGAGCCGGTTAGTTCCGAAAAATCCCAAATGATTTTTGAAGGGACTAATGGGTATTCGAACCCACAACCTTCCAGTCGGTAGTCCGTTGCGTTAACCACTACACCACAGCGACTGGTCCGTTTAGTTAGGTTTTTTGATTGATTGATTTGGTTCAGTTTTTACGTCGACACCCACGTCAGGTGATATGGCCGAAGGGGGATAACCATCCCAGGGAAGTGGGGGAAGGGGGACCTATCTAATCCTATACTGACACCACCACAACAACAATGATGTTAAGATGGGACAGTGAGAAGGCCAGTTTTAATGGGGAGACTTATCTAATTCTATACTGACACCACCAAAACAACGATGATGTTAAGATGGGACAGTGAGATGGCCAGTTTTAATGGGGAGACTTATCTAATCCTATACTGACACCACCAGAACAACAATGATGTTAAGATGGGACAGTAAGAAGGCCAGTTTTAATGGGGGGACTTATCTAATCCTATACTGACACCACCAGAACAACAATGATGTTAAGAAGGGACAGTGAGAAGGCCAGTTTTAATGGGGAGACTTATCTAATCCTATACTGACACCACCAGAACAACAATGATGTTAAGATGGGACAGTGAGAAGGCCAGTTTTAATGGGGAGACTTATCTAATCCTATACTGACACCACCAGAACAACCATGATGTTAACATGGGACAGTGACAAGGCCAGTTTTAATGGGGGGGGGGGGGGACTTATCTAATCCTATACTGACACCACCAGAACAACAATGATGTTAAGATGGGACAGTAAGAAGGCCAGTTTTAATGGGGGGACTTATCTAATCCTACACCGACACCACCAGAACAACAATGATGTTAAGATGGGACAGTGAGAAGGCCAGTTTTAATGGGTGGGGGGGGGGGGGGACTTATCTAATCCTATCTGACACCACCAGAACAACAATGATGTTAAGATGGGACGGTGACAAGGCCAGTTTTAATGTAGCACACCCCGGGATTCGAACCCACAACCATTAGCATGTGAATCCGACGCTCAAACCGACTGAGCTGCTGGAGCCCGCATTGTTAGGTTTTAGTTTTCTTTTCGTTTTTATTTGACATGTCTAATGACATGAAAAGCCAGGGCAAAAGCTAAAAATGGAAGGAAACACGCGTGACCAAACTGGCGACGACTGTGGTCTGCTCTCTGTGTGACAAGGACACAGTCAAGCCCAGTAAACAAATGCTGTCGCCTGTTTACAACCACCGCCATCGTCGTTCCTGTCAAATCATCGTCCCGTGAATCCCTTGTTTTTATTGTTCAAAGCCCAGCCGACTGCGTAAAACCATATCAGGGCTATAACCGCTTCAAAAGATACAAAACGTCAACAGGAAAAAAAAAACAGAAACGAAAATTATGTACACCTATCAGCGCTTAGATTTGATTTTACCAAGATTTTGCGCTATATAAATATTGTAATTATATTACAATCGCGCACATAATCTAAAGACCACTCCGTCTAATTTATCGCACAGGGGATTTAAAAAACACACACCTGAATACAAATACAAGCATACCTAAGGACACCAAAACATATAAAAAACGGGGTTAAATTACCTAAAATTGCTTCCGCATATCTCACCCCCCTAAAGCCAAAAATGCACTTAATACATGTACCCAATTATCAATCCTAAGAAAAAGTACGTAAGACTTTATCAAACACGTACAGGTGAATGGACCATTAAGGCAGAAAATGATAGGAAGAAATGACAGAAAGCAAAGGAAAAAGGCAGAAAAAAAGACATTGAATTTCCAGAAGGTGGGGATATTATTTATATTGAAAGAGCCCCTGGCATCCCCAGGGGGGGAGAGGGCAGGGGGGGGGGGGGTTTAGCAGTGAGAATCCTGCAAGCTGTCAGAACGGGCATGCAGTAATCAACGGTCAAGTTTCGTCGCGGGGCGGTTGGTTCTTCTGATCGAGCCGTGGACAGTGCGAGCGGACAGACGAGAAAAACAACAAGTAGAAAAGAAGTCTACGCTCTCTGTTCATTCACGTCCTGTGTTTATTGTGTGTGTGTACAACCACACGCCTGACAAGGTTTGTGCAATGCTATGCCATCATCACCCGTGTGGTCAACGCCGGTCATTGTTGAACGTACCGTGACGGGTCAACTACCATACTGACTGTTATAGTTTACACAAACACTGAGGTCACTGTACCCAAGCATTCTTGTTTCGTTTTGTTCCCTCTTGTTTTGTTTTTATGTTGTTAGGGCTTAAAACGGGAAGAGGAAAAAAACACTGAAATAGGGGGGTCCAGGGGCATGCTCCCCTGGAAAATTTTATAAAAACCAAGTGTAAATCTATGCCATTTCGCGCTTTCTGGACATAATTTCAAGATATTTAGTGCATAAAAATTGCTGTAAACACATAATTATTACAGGAAGATATATTTGGGAAAAGGGGAGAAGGGGTTAAAAACATAATAATAAAATGAACACCACCCTTTAACTTGAGTGTTTTACAGTTGTTCACCAACTGTAGTCTTTGGATGAAATTGTTTGGGTTGCTCATAAGTTTCACTTTTCAGGTTTAAATGATCACACAATATCAAGTTTGAAGTTGGAGCACACAAAGTCAGTAATTGCATAAACACTTTTAAAGTTCAGTCTCATATAACAGAGATCAACTTTTTTTTTTTTTTTTTTTTTTTTTTGACAAACCGAAATCGCGGAATTCCGCCCAGACGCGGAACGTTTTAAGCCCTTAAGTTGTTTAAAGCCCAGCCGACTGCGCACAGCCATATCAGGGCTATAACCATCTCAAAAAGTACACCACTTCATTTAAAGAAAAACACAAGGGAAACAAAATAAGTGCACGTATCAGTGCAACAATGAAGGACTCCAGGTCTACACCCACCACCCACCCCCTTCACGTGTACACGCAGGCAGAACATCAAGTACGCATGACAGTTTCAGTTTCATTCAGTTTCTCAAGACGACATCGAACGAATTCCATATGCACTAACGTCCATGTGCCATGTATATGGTGATCATGGCACAAGCCTTAAGCCTGCACATAAACCCATGAGCTGGCCATGTGTATGGTGATCATGGCACAAGCTTAAGCCTGCACATAAACCATGAGCTGGCCATGTATATGGTGATCATGGCACAAGCCTTAAGCCTGCACATAAACCCATGAACTGGCCATGTGTATGGTGATCATGGCACAAGCCTTAAGCCTGCACAATTAAAAAAACCCATGAGCTGGCCACGTGTATGTGATCATGGCACAAGCCTTAAGCCTGCACATAAACCCATGACTGGCCATGTGTATGGTGATCATGGCACAAGCCTAAGCCTGCACATAAACCCATGAGCTGGCCATGTGTATGGTGATCATGGCACAAGCCTTAGCCTGCACATAAACCCATGAGCTGGCCTGTTATGGTCCATGACATGGCTTAACCTGACATAACCCATCTGGTCCTATTGTATTTTACCTAGTCTATATATTTATACTAGTATTGTATCAGCCTATCACAGGAACAATCCTGTTACATGTAAATGACTGTGTATCTGTATCTTATCTTCAGAAAAAGGAAGATATACATGCAAAGTAGTAACAGTTATGAAAAAAAAAAAATAAATATATATATATCAAAATGAATACAAACATACAACACAACTAGCTATTCTGTATAAAGACATGTTAATGACACTGTAAATCACGTTTTCGTTCAGTATGGGCTTAGGGAAACATTTAAAACACACCCAGCTCGCTTGTCATTACTGTTTTACTGTTGTATAAAGCCCAGCCGACTGCGCAGAGCCATATCAGGGCTGTAACCATCTCACAAAGTACCCATACCTCACTGGAGGAAAAAAAGCATTCGGAAATGAAAATTAAGCACACATCAATGCATTCGCGCACATATTCTAAGGATATGCCCCTGGCGTTGACCACTCCGTCTAATTTATCACCAGGTGATTCAAAAACCCAAACCTGAATACAAATATAAACACAACTAAGGACACTAACACATATATAAAACAGGCCTAAATTACCTAAAATTGCTTCTGCATATCACATTTCCTCAGAGCCAAAAACGCATATATACTGTATGTACCCAATCATCAATCCTAACAGAAAGTATGAAAGGTTTTACAGAACACATACAAGTGAATGGACCAGCAAGACAGAAAATGATAGGAAGAGATGACAGAAAGCAAAGGAACAAGGCAGAAACAAAGGGAGTGACAGAAAAGAGGACATTTCTAGTAAAGAATTTGCAGAAGGTGGGGATACTATTTATATTGAAATAGCCCCTGGCATCCCCACGGGGGAACCCAGCATGCACACCCAAAGAAGAAGCACTGCGCAGACTATGCAGCAACACACTGCCTTCTTCTTTTACAGAACAGGAGAGAGGCAGAAAGCAACAGAAAGAGGAGCGAAGATGAACAGAGTGGTAATGGAGGTGGCTTAAAATTTGGAGGCCGCCCAAAATAAACTTACAAATCACCTGAAGAATGAACAATTCTAGACATTTTCAAAAATGGCATATGCTGATGTCATCCAAAAGATTTAATTTGCTAGTTTCAAATATATTCCTGTATTTGTTTATTCGTTTGTGTATTTACTGATATGTGAAGGTGTTGGGGAATGGAATAAGAGAGAAGTGGGTGAGGGAGTGGGCGTGGGTTGATGGGGAACGGGGAGAGGGAGGGGGAGACAGAGAGACGGGAACGGGGAGGGAGAGAGAGAGAGTGAGTGAGTGAGAGACAGACAGACAGAAAGACAGAGAGAAACAGGCAGGCAGGCAGGCAAACAGAGAAACAGAGAGAAAAAGAAGGAGTGTGTGGATGAGAGAGAGAGAGAGACAGACAGACGGACGGACAGAGAGACAGAGACAGAGACAAACACAGAGAAAAAGAAAGAGAAAGAGAGAGAGGGGCGGAGAGAGAGTGTGTGTGAGAGAAACAGACGGACAGACAGAGAGAGAGAGAGACAGACACGAGAGAAAGAGAGAGAGCGAGAGACAGAGAGTGTGTGTGAGAGAGACAGATGGACAGACAGAGATAGAGAGAGACAGACAAAGACAAGCACAGAGAAACAGAGAGACAGAGAGAGAGAAAGACAGAGACAGACAGACAGAGAGACAGAGAAAGAGAAAGAAAGAAACAGGGAGAGAGACTTAAACAGACAGACAGACAGACAGACAGACAGACAGACGGACGGACAGACAGAGACAGACAGACAAACAGAGACGGAGATAAACACAGAGAAAAAGAGACAGACAGACAGAGCGAAACAGAGTGTGTGTGTGTGTGAGAGAGAGAGAGAGAGAGAGACGAGAGAGAGACGAGACAGACAGAGCAAAACAGAGAGAAAGTGTGAGAGAGAGAGACAGAGAGACAGAGCAAAACAGAGAGAGAGTGTGTGTGAGAGAGAGACAGACGGACGAACAGAGAGACAGACAGAGACAAACATAGAGAAAGAGGGACAGAGTGTGTGTGAGACAGACGGACAGAGACAGAGACAGACAGACAGACGGACAGAGACAGACAGACAGACGGACAGAGAGAGAGAACACACACACACACACACACACACACACATACACACACTCACACACACACACACACACACCACACACACACACACACACTCACACACACACACACACACACACACACACACCACACACACACACACACCACACACACACACACACACACGGAGTGAGAAGAAGACAAGAGATCCTCTATCTTCATTACCCTCATCACGTTCACTCGCACAAAACACAATAATCCACTGTACCTCTTGAGGTTGCAACAGTTAACAGAGGTATATAGCCGCACGCCTCGGCACCCATCCTCCGCTTCCCCTCACTCTCTCTCTCCTCCCTACCATCATCACACCTCTCTCTCTCCTCTCTCTCATCTCTCTCTCTCTCTCTCAACACATCGTAAAGTGAAGACAGAGCAGAATGATAGGAGAAAAGACAGAAAGCAAGGAACAGGCAGAACAAGAGACCTGATAAATGGAATTTCTATTACCTAATTCCAGAGGTGGGGAACTTTTAACTGAAACACCCGGCAAACCACGAGGGGAGGAGGGATTCATTACATAATCGCATTTGTCTCTCATGCTTTGTAAAAGCGGCCACTGGCGTACATACAGTCAATATTAAAATCTTTTTTTATATGTATTGGATTAATTTTCCGTTTAGTGTGTTAAGCTCGTTTCCCGCTATACTTGTTACCACAAGAACTTGCCTGTAGACTCCGGGTGTTACTACATCCTTGAGTATTTTCTGTCTATTCTGCTCTCTCTCTCTCTCTCTCTCTCTCTCTCTCTCTCTCTCTCTCTCTCTCTTCTCTCTCTCTTATCTCCATCCTTCCACCTCATCTCGATACAGGAGTTCCGTCGATTGGAAGTGGACGCAAGGAGATAAATTGCTGTCTGGATTATTTTGACATGCATCCCCCCCCCCCCCCTCTCTCTCTCTCTTCTGCCCTTCTCTCTCCATCCCTCTCTCCCATCCTCTCTCTCTTCCTCTCTCTACTTCTCTCTCTTTCTCCCTCTCTCCTCTTTCTCTCCACTCCCCTCTCTCTCCCTCCCCTCTCTCTGTCTGCCCTCTCTCCCTCTCTGCCCCCTCTCTTCCCTCCCTCTCTCTCTCTCTCTCTCCCTCTCTGCCCTTCTCTCTCCCTCTCTCTCCCTCTCTGCCCCCTTCTCTCTCCCTCCCTCTCTCTCCTCTCTCTCTCCCTCCCTCTCTCTTCTCCCTCTCCCCTCTCTCCTTCCCTCTCTCCTCCTCTCTCCCTCTCTGCCCCCTCTCTCTCTCCCTCCCCTCTCTCTATCTCTCTCCCCTCTCTCTCTCCCTCCCCTCTCTCTATCTCTCTCCCCTCTCTCTCTCCCTCCCCTCTATCTCTTCTCCCCCTCTCTTCCTCCCCCTCTCTCTCCCTCTTTCTTCCTCTCTCTCTCTACCCTTCTCTGTCTCCCTCTCTTTCTTTCTCCCTCTCTCTCTCCCCTTCCCTCTCCCTCTCTGCCCCTCTCTCTCCCTCCCCTCTTCCCCTCTCTCTTTCTCTTGCCCTCTCTCTCTCTCTCTCCCTCTCTCCCTCCTCTCTCTCCCTCCCTCTCTTCCCCCTCTTCCCCTCTCTATCTTCCTCTTTCTTCCTCTCTCTCTCCCTCTCTCTTTCTCTCCTCCCCACCCTCTTTCTCTCCTCTCTCTCTTTCTCTCCTCCACCTCTCTCTCTCCTCTCTCTCTCTCTCTCTCTCTCTCTCTCTCTCTCTCAACTCTCTTCAAAAGGATAGATGATGTCTCGCAGATACGTAATTATTTCCTTCTCGTTCTATCACTTGGCTATGTGTCTACTGCAAAATTGTTTGGGTTACTCCTATAAATGATGTTATGTGCTCACAACATATTTCTGAGAAGTGCTGTTGCTTTGAATATATGAATCATCTAAGTCTAAACTCTCTCTCTCTCTCTCTCTCTCTCTCT
>JAPXFY010000033.1:43998335-44000835 GCA_030674185.1 Monoplex corrugatus
CAAGTCACTGGTAGTTGCTTTGTTGTTACTGTTACTGTTACTGATATTGTAGTTGTTGTTTCAAGCTCATATCCAGGGCTAAAACCGCCTCAAAAAGTACACATTATCTCACCCATCATCATCATCATCATCATCATCAGGTGCCCTGCCGCATGGCGTTGGCAACCATGGACTTCCAACCGTCTCTATCTCTCATTACCCCTAGCATCTCCCCCACCCTCCTCATCCCCAGCCACTCTGCAAGTCCGTCCAGCATTCTCTCTCTGGGTCTACCTGGTGCTCTCTTTCCCTCCAGCTTTCCCGTTGTGACCAGGTGCTCCAAATCCCCCTTCCTCATAAAATGGCCTATAAATCTTGCCTGTCTTTTCCTAATCTTCCTTATGAGTGATTTACTTGTGTCTGCCTCCATCAAGACTGTCTCGTTTGTTTTCTTGGCTGTCCATGGAACTCTCAACATTCTTCTGAGAAACCACATGTCGGCTGCCTCAATCTTGCTCTGGCTTTGCTTGTTGACTGTCCACGCCTCGCATCCGTACAACAGTATTGGTTCTATATAACATTCAAGGACTCTCTTTCCGATGCTAACTGATAGGCATTTGTAGGTAAGAATGCCTGTCATCTTCTTGAATGCTGTTTTGGCTTGGCCGATTCTGCCAGCTATTTCTGATGTGCATCTGCCGTCTGATGAAATGACCGTTCCCAGGTATTTGAACTTATTAACCTGTGTCAAGGTTGTACCATTTGCTGTTGTTTTGCATGAGGGGATTTCATGTTTTTTACTGATCACCATGACCCTCACTAGAGAGAAAAAATAAACATGGAAAAGAAAACCTACAGGTATGCCCCTGGCGCTGACCGCTCAGTCCAATTTTATCACCAGGGGATTTCCCCATCAGTCTGTGAAGGGTTATCTTTTATTCCTCATCAGTCTGTGAAAAGATTTCACATAGTCCTGATCAGTCTGTGAAGGGTTTTCCCTGCGTCCCCTTCAGTCTGTGAAAGGTTTTACCTGTGTCCCCTTCAGTCTGTGAAAGGTTTTCCCTGTGTCCCCATCAGTCTGTGAAGGGTTTTACCTGTGTCTCCATCAGTCTGTGAAGGGTTTTCCCTGTGTCTCCATCAGTCTGTGAAGGTTTTACCACAGTCCCCATCAGTCTGTGAAGGGTTTTACCACAGTTCCCATCAGTCTGTGAAGGGTTTTTCCTGTGTCCCCATCAGTCTGTGAAGGGTTTTCCCTGCGTCCCCTTCAGTCTGTGAAAGGTTTTACCTGTGTCTCCATCAGTCTGTGAAAGGTTTTACCTGTGTCTCCATCAGTCTGTGAAAGGTTTTACCTGTGTCTCCATCAGTCTGTGAAGGGTTTTCCCTGTGTCTCCATCAGTCTGTGAAGGGTTATACTGTGTCTCCATCAGTCTGTGAAGGGTTTTCCCTGTGTCCCCATCAGTCTGTGAAGGGTTTTCCCTGTGTCCCCATCAGTCTGTGAAGGGTTTTTCCCTGTGTCCCCATCAGTCTGTGAAGGGTTTTCCCTGTGTCCCCATCAGTCTGTGAAGGGTTTTACCTGTGTCTCCATCAGTCTGTGAAGGGTTTTACCTGTGTCTCCATCAGTCTGTGAAGGGTTTTTCCCTGTGTCTCCATCAGTCTGTGAAGTGTTTTCCTTAGTCCTTATCAGTTTTCAAGGATTTTCCCATAGTCCTGATTTATCTGTGAAGGGTTTTCCCACAGTCCTGATCAGTTTGCAAAGAGTTCTGCCATGTGCTAATCGGTCTGTGAAGGGTTTTTATCTCAGTCCCCATCAGTCTGTGAAGGGTTTTCCTTCAGTCGTTGATCCGTCTGTGAATGGGTTTTTCCCATGGTCCTGATCGGTCTGTAAAGGGCTTTCCTTCAGTCGCCGATCCCTTCCATTTGAGAAACAAAATTTCACTCATTGTTCAATGACGTGTCATCTTTTGAGAAATGATAGGCTTATGTCACTACTACGGCTGGTTAATGACTTGTAAGTGTCCTTGTACTTGTAATGTTTCTTTTTTTCATACATATTTATAGGATCATCGCACGCAGGCAGTATCCTTTGTGCTTATCCACCACTATTCCCCGCCCTCACGCCCCTGCCATTTTCTACGCCATCTTAATGGCCACAGAAACTAGGACCATTTTTTTACAATGCCATGATGACGATGAGGATGACAATCATGATACTATAGAGTTCCATCTAAGACTGAGACTGCGTTACAGGGCTGTATTCTACAATTATTATCATAATACATTCCGGCATCAATCAGGAATGAGAGATACAGACATCTGCGGGTGTCAGTCAAAAGATCTCAGCAGCACCCTCAATGACGCATCCGTGAAGTGGATGAGACTCTACTGTGTGGTCCCAGTCTTCCCAATGAGCCTGTATAGCACGCCCAACTCTGGATAGGAGCCGGTTGGAGCCGGAAAAAAAACCCACAATGAATTTGATAGGACTGACGGGGTTTCGAACCCACAACCTTCCAGTTGGTAA
>JAPXFY010000033.1:44015835-44023335 GCA_030674185.1 Monoplex corrugatus
CAGGCGCTCGAGACTTTGGCACAGCCTTTGTTGTCGTTGGCCATCCCCTGCAAAACAAAGACAATGCCTTTGTTAATGTTCTTTTGTCTCCTGACAAAATTTCAAGCCTTTTTCTTTAGTTTAAGAATAAGAAATGTGAACGTCCTTTGTTTCCTGACAAATTTCAATCCTTTTCTGTAGTTTAAGAATAAGAAAAAGAAAAAAATTAAAAATTATTTATTTTATCGTTGTTGTTCTAGCTAACGTCCTTTATTTCTTCACAAAATTTCAATCCTCTATAAGAAAAAGAAATAGAACCAAAAAAATCAATAATTTTCTATCTTTGTTGTGATAACTGTCGTTTCGTTGTTGCTGCTTGCGTGGTTCCCCCGCAGTGATTCATGATGATATGATAACTGGCATCAAAGAGAACAGAACCATCTTTGCAAGGCAGGAGAGAGACAGACAGACAGAAAGAAAGAGAGACAGACAGACAGACAGACAGAAAGAGAGAATGAGAGAAAAAGAGAGAGAGAGAGAGAATGTTATGAGACATAATGAGTGTTTCGATGAATCTCTTGGTATATGGTGATCTGTGCGTGTGTGTGTGGTGTGTGTGTGTGTGTGTGTGTGTGTGTGTGTGTGTGTGTGTGTGTGTGTGTGTGTGTGTGTGTGTGTGCGCGCGCGTGCGTGTATGAGAGAGGGGGAGAGAGAGTGAGAGAGAGAGAGTGAGAGAGAGAGACAAAGAGAAAGATAGAGTGGAAGGGGAGAGAGGGAGAGGGAAAGGGAAAGAGAGAGCAAGGAGAGAGAGAGAGAATGAGATTTTGAGTAGGAGAAGGGAGAGAAAGAAAGAAAGAGAGAGAGGGAGAGAGTTCGAGTGGGAGAAGGGAGAGAAAGAGAGAGAGAAAGAGAGAGGGAGAGAGTTCGAGTGGGAGAAGGGAGAGAAAGAGAGAGAGAGAGAGAGAGAGAGAGAGAGAGAGAGGGAGAGAAAGAGAGAGGAAGAGAGTTCGAGAGGGAGGAAGGAGAGAGAGAGAGAGAGACAAAGAGACAGAGACAGACAGGCAGACAGAGACAGACAGACAGAGACAGACAGACATCTTTTCTAACGAAGGCTTCGATATATCTCTTGATAAATGATGAGCTGTTCTAAACAGCGCTGTTCGTGTCAGTACATTTTAAAACTGAACATGATAGTACAGGAGCCACGGCGTCTGTGAGTCTCTTTCATCACCTGTGCCAGGTAAAATGCTGTGCTGTTATTTAACCCTTTCACTCCCGCACCCTGTCCACTAGCATCCTGCATCGTCAACCAAGCTAACAAAGCAAAAATTTAACCCTTTGACTCCCGCACCCTATCCACTAGCATCCTGCATTGTCAACCATGCTAGCAAAGCAAAAATTTAACCCTTTGACTCCCGCACCCTATCCACTAGCATCCTGCATTGTCAACCAAGCTAGCAAAGCAAAAATTTAACCCTTTGACTCCCGCACCCTATCCACTAGCATCCTGCACTGTCAACCAAGCTAGCAAAGCAAAAATCAAACCCTTTGACTCCCGCACCCTGTCCACTAGCATCCTGCATCGTCAACCAAGCTAGCAAAGCAAAAACTTAACCCTTTGACTCCCTCATCCTATTCCTGCAGGGAGCTGGTGGATTGGGTGAGGGAGTCAAAGGGTTAAGTTTTGGCAGTTGGTGGACAGTGTGCGGGAGTCAAAGAATTAACTTTTTGCAGATGGTGGATAGGGTGCGGGAGTCAAAGGGTTAAGTTTTCGCAGTTGGTGGATAGGGTGCGGAAGTCAAAGGGTTAAGTTTTGGCAGTTGGTGGATAGGGTACGGGAGTCAAAGGGTTAAGTTTTGGCAGTTGGTGGATAGGGTACGGGAGTCAAAGGGTTAAGTTTTGGCAGTTGGTGGATAGGGTGCGGAAGTCAAAGGGTTAAGTTTTGGCTGTTGGTGGATAGGGTGCGGAAGTCAAAGGGTTAAGTTTTGGCAGTTGGTGGATAGGGAACGGGAGTCAAAGGGTTAAGTTTTGGCAGTTGTGGATAGGGTGCGGGAGTCAAAGGGTTAAGTTTTGGCAGTTGGTGGACAGGACGCGGCAGTCACAGGGTTACGGTTTGGTAGTTGGTGGATAGGTGCGGGAGTCAAAGGGTTAAGTTTTGGCAGTTGGTGGATAGGATGAGGGAGTCAAAGGGTTAAGTTTTGGCTGTTGGTGGATAGGATGCGGGAGTCAAAGGGTTTACACCTTAACTCCCGCACCCTATCCACCACCAGCAAAAATGTAATCCTTTGACTCCCTCACCCTATCAAACAGCTTCCTGCATTAACCTTTGACTCCCTGACCCTATCAACCAGCTTCCTGCAGGGAATGGACGTGGGGAGGGGGGTCAGAGGTTCAGTTCAGCCCCATAACTCTGAGGTCGTAGGGGTGTTGAGGTGATAGAGGTTATTTTGCCTCCAGACCAGCAGTATGAGGGTACTGCAAGGAAGCTGGTGGATAGATTGAGGAAGTCAAAGGGTTAAATTTCTGCTTTGCTGTCATGTTTGACAAAGCACGATGCAAGTGGATAGAC
The DNA here is from genome assembly GCA_030674185.1 of Monoplex corrugatus. NCBI lineage: Eukaryota > Metazoa > Mollusca > Gastropoda > Littorinimorpha > Ranellidae > Monoplex > Monoplex corrugatus. The sequence goes on from JAPXFY010000033.1 coordinate 44,018,384, forward strand.
TGAGGGAGTCAAAGGGTTAAATTTCTGCTTTGCTGTCAAGGTTGGCAAAGCACGATGCTAGTGGATAGACTGAGGGAGTCAAAGGGTTAAATTTCTGCTTTGTTGTCATGGTTGACAAAGCACGATGCAAGTGGATAGACTGAGGGAGTCAAAGGGTTAAATTTCTGCTTTGCTGTCAAGGTTGGCAAAGCACGATGCTAGTGGATAGACTGAGGGAGTCAAAGGGTTAAATTTCTGCTTTGTTGTCATGGTTGACAAAGCACGATGCTAGTGGATAGACTGAGGGAGTCAAAGGGTTAAATTTCTGCTTTGTTGTCATGGTTGACAAAGCACGATGCTAGTGGATAGACTGAGGGAGTCAAAGGGTTAAATTTCTGCTTTGTTGTCATGGTTAGCAAAGCACGATACCAGTGGATAGACTGAGGGAGTCAAAGGGTTAAATTTCTGCTTTGTTGTCATGGTTGACAAAGCACGATGCTAGTGGATAGACTGAGGGAGTCAAAGGGTTAAATTTCTGCTTTGTTGTCATGGTTAGCAAAGCACGATACCAGTGGATATACTGAGGGAGTCAAAGGGTTAAATTTCTGCTTTGCTGTCATGGTTAGCAAAGCACGATACCAGTGGATAGACTGAAGTAGTTAAAGGGTTTAAGTAACGTAAAGAGCCACGTTTCCAACTGGAGACTCCTCTATGGGGGTGCAAGCTGCAGGGAAACATTACAGGTCTCCGTGGCATACACACGACAGCCCTCGATTTCCTGTCCGCATAGTTTTGAATCCCGACTCTAGAGAAAGCCATGAGGGTGGCAGCCGCCATCCACCCTCGTGTATTTGACTGCTTGTCTCTTTTCCAGTTTGGGGAAGATTGTTATTGTTATTGTTGTTTAAAGCCCAGCCGACCGCGTAGAGCCATATCAGGAATACGCGCCCAATTCCCTAAAAATTGCTGCTAAACATCACGTTTCCTTAGAGCCAAAAAATGCAGTAAACACATGCACCCAATTATCAATCTTAAAGAGAAAGTATGTAAGGCTTTATAGAACACACACCAGTGAACATATGTACATACACTGCATTAAGATTTGGTACCGAATAAATATCATCATCATTATTAGTATCATTAGTATCATTATTATTATTATTATTATTATTATCATCATTATCATTATCATGTGGTAATTTATATATCAAGATCGGACTCCAAATAAATCTCACGATTATTATTATTATTATCATTACTATTGTTGTTATCATTGTTGTTGTAATTATTATTGCTGTTGGTGTTGTTCCAATTATATCAGATCAGTCACTCATCTTGTGTCGGACCCAACCTACACCCATTCCATTTTACCAGCTCAACCAAGTAGGCAAGACTGAGCTTAGCTACGACTCTACAGAACTTAGGGAAGAAGGGGGGGACGTGTATGGAACTAAACGAACGCCGCAAATCCCATCTGCTTGTTTTTTTTTTTAAACAGATTCCCAAATTCCAATATCTCATCCTGGTATGCCCGTCGGCGTGATCAAGACAGGGGAAACAACTGTGTTCAGCCCGGAGCTCGTTTATCTTGTGTTGAGAGCAAGCTGCATACAGGACACTGATTGTGAAGATAAAACAATGGAACTGTTCCAATAAGCTTCTTTCGCCCTATTTTTGAGTGTGTGTGTGTGTGTGTGTGTGTGTGTGTGTGTGTGTGTGTGTGTGTGTGTGTGTGTGTGTGTGTGTGTGTGTGTGTGTGTGTGTGTGTGTGTGTAGCTGCTAAACATCACGTTTCCTTAGAGCCAAAAAATGCAGTAAACACATGCACCCAATTATCAATTCTAAAGAGAAAGTATGTAAAGCTTTACAGAACACACACCAGTGAACATATGTATATACACACCTGTGTGTGTGTGTGTGTGTGTGTGTGTGTGTGTGTGTGTGTGTGTGTGTGTGTATCTGTGTATGTGTGTGCGCGCGCGCGCGTGAGTATCTGTGTGTCTGTGCGTGTGTGTATATGTGTGTGTCTGTGTGTGTGTTTGTGTGCGCGTGTGTGTATGTGTGTGTCCGCATGTGTGCATGCTGCGTGTGTGTGTGTGTGTGTGTGTGTGTGTGTGTGTGTGTGTGTGTGTGTGTGTGTGTGTGTACCTCTGTGTGTCTGTCTGTCCGTGTCTGTGTGTGTATATGTGTGTGTGTTTTTGCGTGTGTCCGTGTGTTTGTGTGTCTGTGTATCCATGTATGTGTCTGTGTGTGAGAGAGAGTGTGTGTGTGTGTGTGTGTGTGTGTGTGTGTGTGTGTGTGTGTGTGTGTGTGTGTGTGTGTGTGTGTGTGTGTGTGTGACCGAGTGTGAGTGTGTGTGAGTGTGTTTGTGTGTCTGTGTGTGTGCGTGTGTGCACGTGTGTGCGTGTGTGCACGTACGTGCGTGCGTGCGTACGTGTATGTGTCTGAATCTGTGTGTGTTTTTGCGCCATATATTCCGCCGACAGACAGAAACATCAGACAGGGAGGTAATTCAGTTCTTTAACTGCCAGCTATCACCACCCCTAGTTACGTAAACAAGTACAAGAAGAGTGAAAAAAAAAATCAAACTGAGTGAAAATAAATTATCCAAACATTCCAAGCCCAGCCGACTGCGCAGAGCCATATCAGGGCTATAACCATCTCAAAACCTTTCTGTACCTGAAAAAAAAAAGGGAAAAACAGCTGGAAAAGAAAATTAAGTACACATATCAATACATTCGCGATCATACTCTAAAGGATATGCCCCTGGCGTTCACCATCTGTCCAACGCATCACCAGGAAGGGAAGGGGACGTAAAAATTAACTGAATACAAATATATATATAAACATCACTAAGAATACTAAAACGTGTATAAAAACGGGTCTAGACTACCTAAAACTGCTTCTGCACATTCCCGTAGAGGCAAAAAAATGTATTTAACACATCCACCGAGAGGAATCATTTCTCGATCATGGTCTGCAGGACTTCATCGTAAAGAATTAACCCTTTCACCCCGTTCATCTCCGTTTGATGTCATATGCCAGAATGATATACTTGGTACATCGTGATGCTCGTCAGTTTTTACACTCTATGCCATGTCTCTAGTGATCTAGTATCATTATCTTAACCTTGAATTTTTAAAACTGAAATGTGTATTGGCGAATTTAAAGCCGATTAAAAAGTATAGTATATCTAGTATGTCGATAAATCAGATCCATATACGCACGCGCAAAAGCTAACACACATACATGCGTGCGCGCGCGCACGCACGCACGCACACACACACACACACACTTCACACACACACACACACACATACACACAAACACCACACACACACACACACAACACACTTCACACACACACATACACACAAACACCACACACACACACACTTCACACACACACACACATACACACAAACACCACACACACACACACACACACACACAACCAGAGAAGCACGAATACAGGCCAAAGTGTCTGTACTTTTCGTTGCCCCTATTACCACTACAACTATACCACTACCACCAACAACAACAACAATGTGTTCCATGGAACAACTATATGCCAAGGTTTTCCCCGTAGAAACCCGATTTTCTTCAGGACATAATCTTAAATCTTGATGTACATAATGAAACCTTCACTGTTTAGAATATAGATATGTTTTGTATGTGATAGGTTGTTCATATCAGTATATGCCTATAGACAAGCATTGTTGACATACGAACAACACTTGTCTACTTGCATATACTGATATCGGTTCTGTTACCACATTATTCGCTGACGTTTATCGTACAGCAAATAGATACAATTTGGAAAAAAAATATCAAGAAAAAAATTGTTCACCACTGTCAAACGAAACCTACCCCATGGTGAATGACTGGAGAGAAAAGTCCCAGCAGCAAGAAAATTAACAATCAGCAACAGCGATGCAATCCACAAATTCCACACGTCCCACCAGCTCCAATAACAAGTGTCCTCAATACACACACTAACAACACCCACTGATGATCACACAGCGAAAACTGAAGACGAAGACAGAAGACTGAATCACTTCACACACAGAAAAGGCTGGACGACAACACAGAACCACTTTAAGACGACAAAACCAAGACGTGAAACCAATCCACTACCACCAGTAGAACACGGATCCAGAGCCAAGTCAAAATCAATCCTTACAGCAAAATTTATCCAGCACGAAATGCTCAGCATGCCAGTGTATTCTGTGTCTACGATTCACGGCCCAACCTTTCCCCCTTTTAAAACCGATTCCGCGACAACTTCCCGCGGTGTCCATTCAATTGATCACGCTCTCCTAGGCTGAGGGATGGGGGTTGGGGGGTAAATGGGGGGGGGGGGGAAGATCGGGGCAAAGCAACCACACACTCAAATCGATTTCTTCCTATGCTAAAACCCTGTCTGGTCAGGATCCCTCTTGTGGCTGGTGTTCCAGCGACAAATGTAGAGTGAAAAAGTGGAAGAAACTGAATTCTTTATCTCGTCCCCCAGTCGAAAAGTTTGATGCTTCAACCGTGCAGCTCTGTTGAAGACTAGAAAGTTTAAATACTTGTGTAAGACTAGAAAGTTTAAAATGCTTGTGTAAGACTAGAAAGTTTAAATGCTTGTGTAAGACTAGAAAGTTTAAATGTTTGTGTAAGACTAGAAAGTTTAAATGCTTGTGTAAGACTAGAAAGTTTAAATTCTTGTGTAAGACTAGAAAGTTTAAATGCTTGTGTAAGACTAGAAAGTTTAAATGCTTGTGTAAGACTAGAAAGTTTAAATGCTTGTGTAAGACTAGAAAGTTTAAAATGTTTGTGTAAGACTAGAAAGTTTAAATGCTTGTGTAAGACTAGAAAGTTTAAATGCTTGTGTAAGACTAGAAAGTTTAAAATGTTTGTGTAAGACTAGAAAGTTTAAATGCTTGTGTAAGACTAGAAAGTTTAAAATGTTTGTGTAAGACTAGAAAGTT
>JAPXFY010000033.1:44028335-44053335 GCA_030674185.1 Monoplex corrugatus
GCGCTCTGCCCGACTTTACCAGCAACAGTGTGATAAACCCCTAAAAACCTGGATTCGTAGACCAGAGTGCTAATCATTACGCCATAGAACCGTATAACAAAAAAAAAAGCACAAAATTTCTTGAAGAAAAAAAGACACTGAATTAAATTCTTGTTCGAAACAAAATTATTTTAAAAGAAAAAATAAATTATGACTGTCTCACATGGGATAATATGAGCACATGCAAGATTTATGACGATACATAATACAAAAAATGATTACTTTAACCACCTTTACCTCATTTTTCAAAGCCAAGCCAAATGCGCAGAGCTATATCGGGGCTATAAACATTTCAACATGTACACAACACCTTGAAAGAAAAAGTATCCGGAAAAAGAAAATGTATACACACATCAATACATTAACAGAAACAATATACACATCAATACATTAACAGAAACAATACACACATCAATACATTAACAAAACCAATACACACATTCAATACATTAAACAGAAACAATACACACATCAATACATTAACAGAAACAATACACACATCAATACATTAACAAAACCAATACACACATCAATACATTAACAGAAACAATACGCACATCAATACATTAACAGAAACAATACACACATCAATACATTAACAGAAACAATACACACATCAATACATTAACAGAAACAACACACACATCAATACATTAACAGAAACAATACACACATCAATACATTAACAGAAACAATACACACATCAATACATTAACAGAAACAACACACACATCAATACATTAACAGAAACAATACACACATCAATACATTAACAGAAACAACACACACATCAATACATTAACAAAACCAATACACACATCAATACATTAACAGAAACAATACACACATCAATACATTAACAGAAACACACACATCAATACATTAACAGAAACAATACACACATCAATACATTAACAGAAACAACACACATCAATACATTAACACAAACAATACACACATCAATACATTAACAGAAACAATACACACAACATTACAGTAAACATAAAACAATACAAAAATCAAATCAAAATTTAACAGAAACAATACACACATCAATACATTACAGAAACAATACACACATCAATACATTAACAGAAACAATACACACATCAATACATTAACAGAAACCACTAATTAACAAAACAATAAATCAATACATTAACAGAAACAAAACACACATCAACTCAATACATTATACAGAAACAATACACACATCAATACATTAACAGAAACAATACACACATCAATCATTAACAAAAACAAACACACATCAATACATTAACAGAAACAATACACACAATACATTAACAGAAACAAACACACATCAATACATTAACAGAAACAATACACACATCAATACATTAACAGAAACAACACACACATCAATACATTAACAGAAACAATACACACATCAATACATTAACAGAAACAATACACACATCAATACATTAACAGAAACAACACACACATCAATACATTAACAGAAACAAACACACACATCAATACATTAACAGAAACAATACACACATCAATACATTAACAGAAACAATACACATCACATCGCAATATACATTAACAGAAACAATACACACATCAATACATTAACAGAAACAATACACACATCAGTACATTAACAGAAACAATACACACATCAATACATTAACAGAAACAACACACACATCAATACATTAACAGAAACAATACACACATCAATACATTAACAGAAACAACACACACATCAATACATTAACAGAAACAATACACACATCAATACATTAACAGAAACAACAAACACATCAATACATTAACAAAACAATACACACATCAATACATTAACAGAAACAATACACACATCAATACATTAACAGAAACAATACACACATCAATACATTAACAGAAACAACACACACATCAATACATTAACAGAAACAATACACACATCAATACATTAACAGAAACAACACACACATCAATACATTAACAGAAACAATACACACATCAATACATTAACAGAAACAATACACACATCAATACATTAACAGAAACAACACCACACATCAATACATTAACAGAAACAATACACACATCAATACATTAACAGAAACAATACACACATCAATACATTAACAGAAACAAACACACACTCAATACATTAACAGAAACAATACACACATCAATACATTAACAGAAACAATACACACATCAATACATTAACAGAAACAATACACACATCAATACATTAACAGAAACAATACACACATCAATACATTAACAGAAACAATACACACATCAATACATTAACAGAAACAATACACACATCAATACATTAACAGAAACAATACACACATCAATACATTAACAGAAACACAACATCTACATCAACATCAACACATACATTACAGAAACAATATACACACATCAATACATTAACAGAAACAATACACACATCAATACATTAACAGAAACAATACACACATCAATACATTAACAAAACAACAAAACATCAATACATTAACAGAAACAATATACACATCAATACATTAACAGAAACAATACACACATCAATACATTAACAGAAACAATACACACATCAATACATTAACAGAAAACAATACAACACAATACATAACATTACAAAACAATCATCAATACATTAACAGAAACAATACACACATCAATACATTAACAAAACAATACACACATCAATTACAAACATAACACACAAACATAACAACACACACAAACATACAATACACTATAACACAAAACATAACTAAACAAACACACATCAATACATTAACAAACAAACAACACAACAATACACCATCAATACATTAACACAAACAATACACACATCAATACATTAACAAAAATACACACATCAATACATTAACAGAACAACACACTCAATACATTAACACAACTCAATACATTAACAAACAAAACAATACACACATCACATACATTAACACAAACAATACACACATCAATACATTAACAAAACAACACACATCAATACATTAACAGAAACAATACACACATCAATACATTAACAGAAACAATACACACATCAATACATTAACACAACACACATCAATACATTAACACAACATCAATACTTAACAACAACCACATCAATACATTAACAGAAACAATACACACATCAATACATTAACAGAAACAATGCACACATCAATACATTAACACGAAACAATAACACAATCAATACATTAACACACATCAATACATTAACAAAAACAATACAACACATCAATACATTAACAAAAACAATACACACATCAATACATTAACACACACACATCAATACATTAACAAAACAACACACACATCAATACATTAACAGAAACAATACACACATCAATACATTAACAGAAACAATACACACATCAATACATTAACAGAAACAACACCCCATCAATACATTAACAGAAACAATACACACATCAATACATTAACAACACACATCAATACATTAACAGAAACAATACACACATCAATACATTAACACACACACATCAATACATTAACAGAAACAATACACACATCAATACATTAACAGAAACAATACACACATCAATACATTAACAGAAACAATACACACATCAATACATTAACAGAAACAATACACACATCAATACATTAACAGAAACAATACCACACATCAATACATTAACACAAACAATACACACATCAATACATTAACAGAAACAACACACACATCAATACATTATCAGAAAAAATACACACATCAATACATTAACACAAACAACACACACATCAATACATTATCAGAAACAATACACACATCAATACATTAACAGAAACAAAAACACACATCAATACATTAACAGAAACAACACACACATCAATACATTAACAGAAACAACACACACATCAATACATTAACAGAAACAACACACACATCAATACATTAACAGAAACAACACACACATCAATACATTAACAGAAATAATCAATGGGTATTTCCCTGGCGTTGATAACTCCATCCAATTTCTCACCAGAGGGTCTCAAAAAAGAAACATGAATAAAAAATACATACACATAACTATGGACACTAAAACATGTATAAAAACAGGCCTGAATTAACTAACATTACACCAGCATACATAAATACATACACATAACTATGGACACTAAAACATGTATAAAAACAGGCCTGAATTAACTAACATTACACCAGCACACATAAATATAACTATGGACACTAAAACATGTATAAAAACAGACCTGAATTAACTAAAATCACACCAGCACACATAAATATAACTATGGACACTAAAACATGTATAAAAACAGGCCTGAATTAACTAACATTACACCAGCACACATAAATATAACTATGGACACTAAAACATGTATAAAAACAGACCTGAATTAACTAAAATCACACCAGCACACATAAATATAACTATGGACACTAAAACATGTATAAAAACAGACCTGAATTAACTAACATTACACCAGCACACATAAACATAACTATGGACACTAAAACATGTATAAAAACAGACCTGAATTAACTAACATTACACCAGCACACATAAATATAACTATGGACACTAAAACATGTATAAAAACAGACCTGAATTAACTAAAATCACACCAGCACACATAAATATAACTGGACACTAAAACATGTATAAAAACAGGCCTGAATTAACTAACATTACACCCGCACATAACATTTCTTTAAGATCGGAAAATGCAATGAACACGCGTACCCAAATTTTCAATTCTGAAAGAAAATATCAAGACTTCATCGAACACATACAGGTGAATTGAACCAGCAAGGCAGAAAATGATAGGAAGAAATGACAGAAAGGAATGATAGGAAGAAATGACAGAAAGCAAAGGAACAAGGCAGAAACAAAGAGAGTGACAGAAAAGAAGAAATTTCTAGCACAGAAGCAAAGGAACAAGGCAGAAACAAAGAGAGTGACAGAAAAGAAAAAATTTCTAGCACAGAAACAAAGGAATAAGGTAGAAACAAAGAGAGTGACAGAAAAGAAGAAATTTCTAGCATAGAAGCAAAGGAACAAGGCAGAAACAAAGAGAGTGACAGAAAAGAAGAAATTTCTAGCACAGAACTTCCAGAAGATGGGGGATGCTACTCATACTCAAAGAACCTCCGGGTATCCCCACGGGGGGACCTTTAAAACCTGAGGGATGATATCAGCACACGTAAGATTTCTTCGACGGTGCCGTTCCTCCACAAGATGGGGGGGGGGGGTGGAGGAAAAGGAAGTAGAGGAGGGAAGGGGAGGATGTGGGAGGATGGGAGATGGGGTGAGTATGAGGGAGGGAGGTGACTTGGAGGAGCAGTCAATCTCATTGCTACCTGCTGACTATCCATCACTGTCTGAATGCACTAAGTGAGGACGAGGACGGATAAAGGAAAGGAGGGAGGGAGAGAGAGAGAAACAGAGGGGGAATAGAGACAGACAGACAGGGCAGACAGACAGACAGTCTGTCTTTCTCACTCTCTTTCTTTCTCACTCACTCTGAGTAAAAGAGAGAAACTGAGAGTAAGAGAGAGAGAGTGAGAAAGTGCGAAAGAGTAAGTGAATGAGAGTAAAAGAGAGTGAGAAAGAGAGAGAGAGACAAAGAGACAGACAGACAGAGTCAGTGAGAGAAAACGAGACAGAGACACAGAAAAAGACAGATACAGAGGGGGTGGAGGAAGAGAGAGAGAGAGAGAGAGAGAGAAGGCAGTCAGACAGACAGAGAACGAGAGAGTGAGTGAGAAAGAGAGAAGAGAGAGAGACAGAGACAGAGGAACAAAGAGACACAAGCAAACAGACAGACACAGAGAGACAGTAAAGGGGGACAGAGAGAGTGAGGGGAGCAGGAGAGAGAAAGAGATGGCCCAGAGAGCTCAGAACTCGGAAAGGTTTACGGTACATCGGCCCCTTCACCGCCAGTGATTTTAGAATGTTAAAATCCTCAGCGCTAGCTATTTAAAAAAAAAAAACAACAACAACAAGAAAAATGCACCTACCGACTTCAAATGACTGTGTAACTTTCTTATTTCTCAACCGAATTGCTTTTTTTATTTTTTTATTTTTTTTATTGGAGTTTTGGGATTATGCAATAATAAAGTATGTTGGCGGTCTACCAGATGGTCGCCAAAAGGCGACATCGGCGGTGAAAGGGTTTAGCTGCAACAGATACACGGGAAATGGCTGGGGACAGGATCACACGTTTTGTCAACGTCGTGTTAATAATGCACAATCGATTCGTATGATCGACATCGACAATGAAGAGAAACAAAACATGACCGAAATGGACAACAGAGAGAGAGAGAGAGAGGGACAGAGACAGAGGCAGAGACAGAAAGACAGACAGACAGACAGAGACAAACAGACACAGAGACAGAGACAGAGAGACCCAGAAAAAGCAAGAGAGAGTGAGACAGAGAGAAACAGAGACAGCAACAGAGACAGATAGAGACAGAAAGAGACACAGAGAGAGACACTCAGAGAAAGCGAGAGAGAGACACTCAGAGAAAGCGAGAGAGAAAAACAGAGACAGCCAAAGAGACACAAAGAGAGAGACAGAGAGAAAGGGTTGCGCACGCGCGCGCGTCTGTGTGTGTGTGTGTGTGTGTGTGTGTGTGTGTGTGTGCGCGCGCGCGCGCGCGCGTGAGTGTGTGTGTATGTGCGTGCGCGCGTGAGTGTGTGCGCGCGCGCGCGCGCGTCTGTGTGTGTGTGTGCGCGCGCGCGCGTCTGTGTGTGTGTGTGTGTGCGCACGCGCGCGCGTGAGTGTGTGTGTGCGTTTGTCTGTATGTACGCGCTCTACGCGCTCACGTGCGTACATGCGTGTGCGTGTGATTGATGTGCTTTTGTCTGAGAAAGAGCTAGAGAGACACAAGATTAAAAAAAAAAAAAACTGTAATGATTCAGGCTAACATCACAAACGTCTATCATACTGTCAGGAAAAGGTCGGGCTGGGAAGAGGAAAGTGAAGACAAAAAAAGAAATCATCGTATGATAATGCATTAAAACGCTCTCTCTTCTCCTCTCTCTCTCTCTCCTCTCTCTCTCCTCTCCTCTCTCTCTCTTCTCTCTCTTCTCTCTCTCTCTCTCCTTCTCTCTCTCTCTCCTCTCTCCTCTCCTGTCTCTCTCTCCTTCTCTCTCTCTCTCCTGTCTCTCTCTCTCCTCTCTCCTCTCCTCTCCTTCTCTCTCCTGTCTCTCTCTCCTTCTCTCTCTCTCTCCTTCTCTCTCTCTCTCTCTCTCTCTCTCTCTCCTTCTCTCCTCGTCTCTCTCTCTCTCCTGTCTCTCTCTCCTCTCTCTCTCCCTCTCTCTCTCCTCTCTCCTGTCTCTCTCTCCTGTCCTCTCTCTCTCTCTCTCTCTCTCTCTCCTCTCTCTCTCTCCTCTGTCTCTCTGTCTCTCTCCTCTGTCTCTCTCTCTCTCTGTCACTCTCTCTGTCTCTCTCTTGTCTCTCTCTCTCTCTCTCTCTCTCTCTCTCTCACCACACACACACACACACACACTCACTCACACATACACACACACTCACTCATTCACACACGCACACACTCCACAACCACACCACACCCTCACTCACCACACACACCCTTTCACTCCATCACACCTACACACACACTCTCTCTCTCTCTCCTCTCTCTCTCTCTCTCTCTCTCTCTCTCTCTCTCTCTTACGCATGAACACATGCACACACAGACACACACACACACTCCTCATTTACGCATCATCATTATTGTTACCATTATTGTTTAAAGCCAAGCCGACTGCGCAGAGGCACATCATTTATCCCCATCTCAACACCCGTTTGCACCTGAAAAACAGAAAAACTGGAAAAGAACATTAGATACATTCACCAAAGCATCTGCGCATATAATTTAAGGATAGGGCCCTGAGGTTGCACACTTCATCCAATCTATCACCATGGGGTATAAAACAAACTTGAATACAAACAGGTAAATATAATTAACTACACCAAAACATACATAAAAACAGGCCTAAATTACATAAAATTGCCTCTGCACATCACACTTCCTTACAGTCAAAACTGCAGTTAATATATGTACCCAATTATCAATCCTAATAGAAAGCAGAAATGCTTTATGGAAAACATTTACGTGAATGGACTGCAAGGAAGATTATGATTGCAAGAGATGATATGACAGAAAGGAGCAAGGCAGAAACAAAGAGAATGACAGAAAAGAGGACATTTGTAGCACAAAATTTCCAGATGGTGGCGATACTATTTCTACCGAAAGAGCCCCAGGCATCTCCATAGGGAATTATGCTTGCATACATACTTATAAAAAAACGAATACATCGTTATTGTTGCTTAAAGCCAGAGCAGAGCCATATCAAAACGCACACGGTACCTAGCTTAGGGGAAAAAAACCCACCTGGAAAAGAAAATCAAGTACACATTTCAATGCATTCGCGTACATAAGCCAAGGATATGCCCCTGGCGTTGACCACTCCGTCCAGTTTATGACCAGAGAATTTAAAAAGCGAACCTAAACACAAACACTTATATAACTAGGGACACTAAAACATGCTCAAAATTGGCAAAAATGATCTTAAATAGCTTCTGCACATCATGTTCTTCAGAGGCAGAAATGCACATAATACATATACCATAATTATCAGCCTTGAGAGTGTGTGTACGGCTGTACAGAACACATACATGTCAATGGACCAGCAAGGCAGAAAATGATAGGAAATGATGACAGCAAAGGAGCAAGGCAGAAACAAAGAGAGTGACAGAAAAGAGGAAATTTCTAGCACAGAATTTCCAGAAAGCTGGGGATACTGAAAGAACCCCCGGCATCCCCCCAGATGAACACGAACAACACCGACATGCACACGCATCCACTGACATACGCACAAAAAATAACCACATTGTTACGATATGTATCATAGGCATTACACACATTACAGAAACATGTTCCTGTAGGATTGGCACAATAAAAGACACGTTACAAGTATGGATACTTTCCCCAGGTGATGATGTAAGTCTTTTACGTTTCATCACAGAGAGAGAGAGAGAGAGAGAGAGAGAGAGAGAGAGAGAGAGAGAGAGAGAGAGGAGAGAGAGACAGACACAGAGAGAGATAGAGAGAGAGAGACAGAGAGAGACAAACAAACAGAGACACACACAGGGGCAAACAGACACGCAGCCAGTCAGCCAGTCAGCCAGTCAGCCAGCCAGTCAGCCAGCCAGACAGACAGACAGACAGGCAGACAGACAGGCAGACAGACAGACAGTCAGCCAGTCAGCCAGCCAGCCAGACAACCAGACAGACAGACAGGCAGACAGGCAGACAGACAGGCAGACAGACAGACAGACAGACAGACAGACAGGCAGACAGACAGTCAGCCAGTCAGCCAGCCAGACAACCAGACAGACAGACAGACAGGCAGACAGACAGACAGACAGGCAGACAGACAGACAGAGACAGGAAGGAAAACGATGGATACTTTATTGGATGAACATAAAAATGTATTTCAATGGGACAGACAGAGAGGAGGAGCAGGAAATAGAAGAAGAAAAAGAAAACGCTGGATACTTTATTGAATAAACATAAAAATGTGTTTCAAGGGGCAGGGCAGAGAAAGAAAGAGACAGACAGACAGACAGATAGAGACAGACAGACAGACAGACAGAGACAGACAGACAGACAGAGACAGACAGAGAAAGAGAGAAAGGAAATCGCTGCGTAGTTGTAAACATAAAAGTGTGTGTGTGTGTGAGAGACAGACAGACAGACAGACAGACAGACAGGCAGGCAGGCAGGCAGGCAGGCAGGCAGGCAGGCAGGCAGGCAGGCAGGCAGACAGACAGACACTCAGAGAAAGCGAGAGGGGAGAGAGAGAGAGAGAAACCATTATAGAAACGTTACAAGTATGGATACTGTCCCCCCCGGTGATGAAGTAAGTTGTTTACGTTTCATCACAGAGAGAGAGACAGACAGAGAGACAGACAGAGACAGAAAGAGAGAGAGAGACCATTATAGAAACGTTACAAGTATGGATACTTTCCCCCCTGGTGATGAAGTAAGTTGTTTACGTTTCATCACACACAGAGAGACAGACAGAGAGACAGACAGAGACAGAAAGAGAGAGAGAGAGAGAGACCATTATAGAAACGTTACAAGTATGGATACTTCCCCCCCCCCCCCCCCGGTGATAGAAGTAAGTTGTCTACGTTTCATCACACACAGAGAGACAGACAGAGAGACAGACAGAGACAGAAAGAGAGAGAGAGACCATTATAGAAACGTTACAAGTATGGATACTTTCCCCCCCGGTGATGAAGTAAGTTGTTTCCGTTTCATCACACACAGAGAGACAGACAGAGAGACAGACAGAGACAGAAAGAGAGAGAGAGAGAGAGACCATTATAGAAACGTTACAAGTATGGATACTTTCCCCCCCCCCCCCCCCCCCCCCGGTGATGAAGTAAGTTGTTTACGTTTCATCACACACAGAGAGATAGAGAGAGACAGAGAGACAAGAGAGACAGAGACAGAGACAGAGAGAGAAAGAGAGAGAGAGACAGAGAGAGACAGAGAGAGAGACAGAGAGAGAGAGAGACAGAGAGAGAGACAGAGAGAGAGAGAAAGAGAGAGAGAGGAAAACGCTGCGTACTTCTACACATAAAAATGCGTGTGGGTCGTGTGTCTGTGTGTGTGTGAGAGAGACAGACAAGAGACAGAGAGAGAAAGAGAGGAGAACGTTGTATACACAAACTCCACGGTCATAGATAAACAAAAATATACATATACACGGGGGGCGGGGGAGGGGGCATCGTACTCTCCCTCGAGAGAACAACCCGCATTTCACACAACCAAAGAGGTCTCCGTAGTAAAATTCTGAAGAAAAACAAATCTGTTGTTACTGGTAAACAAAAACATACATATACAAGAGAGAAAATGGGTGGCGCCGCGCTATGGCGACGCGCTTTCCCTAGCTGGGGAGAGCGGCCCGCACATTCCGTGGGGCAACAAAACAGGTGTCCCTAGCAAAACAATGTAGAAAAACAACACCCGAGTAATAGACAAAACATAAGCATACCGGGATTTTTTTTAAAAAGGAGTGGGGGGGGGGGGGGGAAGAGAAATAGGAGGCGCAGAACTATGGCGACATGCTTTGTGGGAAAGTGGCCTGCACTTTATCCGGAAAAATTCTTTCGAGACGAAAACAAAAATTCCAATCCAAACCAGCAGTTTCAACACACCACGTCATCTCCATCTAGAGTGTTATATACTGTTATTTTTGTTTAAAGCCCAGCCGACTGCATACAGCCATATCAGGGCTATAACCGCTTCAAAACATACAAAACTTCAACAAGGAAAAAGAAAAGAAAAAGAAAATTAAGCACACATATCAATGCATTCACGTACATAATCTAAGGACATGCCCCTGGCGATGACCACTCCGTCCAAATCACACAGCGGATTAAAAAAAAAAAAAAAAAACCTGAATACAAATTTAAGTATACCTAGGGACACCAAAACATATAAAAACAGGCATGAATTACCTAAAATTGATTCCGCATATCTCACCTCCCTAGAACCAAAAATGCACTTAATACACGTACCCAATTATCGATCCTCAGAAAAAGTACGTAAGACTTTATCGAACACGTACAGATGAAAGGACCAGCAAGGCAGAAAATGATAGGAAGAAATGACAGAAAGCAAAGGAGGAAGAAAGAAACAAAGAGAGTGACAGAAAAGAGGAAATTTCTAGCACAGAATTTCCAGAAGGTGGGGACACTGTTTATACTGAAAGAGCGCCCGGCATCCCCATTGGGGGGGGGGGGGGGGGATCTGCTGTTACTGATAAACAAAAACATACAGATACAAGAGAAATAATGGGTGGCGCTGCACTATGGCGACGCGCTTTCCCTAGCTAAGGAGAGCAGCCCACACATTCCGTGGGGCAACAAAACAGGTGTCCCTAGCAAAACAATGTAGGAAAACAACACCCGAGTAATAGACAAAAGCATGACCATACCGGGGTTTAAAAAAAAAAAGGGGGGGGGGGGGAGGGAGGAGAGAAATAAGAGGCGCAGAACTATGGCGACATGATTTGCGGGAGAGTGGCCCGCACTTTATCCGGAAAAATTCTTTTGTGACGAAAAAAAATCCAATCCAATCCAATTCAATCCGGCAGTTTCCACACGCCACCTCATCTCCATCTAGAATAAAATGCACGCAAAAAATAAATGCGCAAATACAGCGATTCTTGCTTGTGTTCTTACTGTTTAAAGCCCAGCCGCCTGCACAGAGCCATTATCAGAGTTATAACCATTTCAAAACGTACATCAGGTTGGGGAAAAAGTTGGAAAAAATCTGGAAAGGAAATCAAGTACACACATCAATGCATGCGCGCACATAATCTAAGGATACGCCCCTGGCGTTAACCAGTCCCTCCAATTTATCACCAGAAGAGTTCAACAACAACAACAACAACAACAACAACAACATCAAAACCTGAATACAAATGTGAACGTCACTAAGGGCACTAAAGCATACATGAAAAATGGCCTACAGTACCTAAAATTGCTTCTACACAGCACATTTCCTTAAGGCCAAACATGCGGTCAATACATGTACCTAATAATCAGTCCTAGGACAAAGTATGTAAGGCTTTATAGAACACATACAGGTGAATGTACAACTAAGGCAGAAAATGACAGGGAGAAATGACAGAAAACACAGGACAAAAGGCAGAAATACAGACAATGACAGAAAACACAGGACAAAAGGCAGAAATACAGACAATAACAGAAAACACAGGACAAAAGGCAGAAATACAGACAATGACAGAAAACACAGGACAAAAGGCAGAAATACAGACAATGACAGAAAACAAAGGACAAAAGGCAGAAATACAGACAATGACAGAAAACACAGGACAAAAGGCAGAAATACAGACAATGACAGAAAACACAGGACAAAAGGCAGAAATACAGACAATGACAGAAAACAAAGGACAAAAGGCAGAAATACAGACAATGACAGAAAACAAAGGACAAAAGGCAGAAATACAAACAATGACAGAAAACAAAGGACAAAAGGCAGAAATACAGACAATAACAGAAAACACAGGACAAAAGGCAGAAATACAGACAATAACAGAAAACACAGGACAAAAGGCAGAAATACAGACAATGACAGAAAACACAGGACAAAAGGCAGAAATACAGACAATGACAGAAAACAAAGGACAAAAGGCAGAAATACAGACAATGACAGAAAACACAGGACAAAAGGCAGAAATACAGACAATGACAGAAACACAGGACAAAAGGCAGAAATACAGACAATGACAGAAAACAAAGGACAAAAGGCAGAAATACAGACAATGACAGAAAACAAAGGACAAAAGGCAGAAATACAAACAATGACAGAAAACAAAGGACAAAAGGCAGAAATACAGACAATAACAGAAAACACAGGACAAAAGGCAGAAATACAGACAATGACAGAAAACACAGGACAAAAGGCAGAAATACAAACAATGACAGAAAACAAAGGACAAAAGGCAGAAATACAGACAATGACAGAAAACACAGGACAAAAGACAGAAATACAGACAATGACAGAAAACACAGGACAAAAGGCAGAAATACAGACAATGACAGAAAACACAGGACAAAAGGCAGAAATACAAACAATGACAGAAAACAAAGGACAAAAGGCAGAAATACAGACAATGACAGAAAACACAGGACAAAAGACAGAAATACAGACAATGACAGAAAACACAGGACAAAAGGCAGAAATACAGACAATGACAGAAATACAGACAATGACAGAAAACAAAGGACAAAAGGCAGAAATACAGACAATGACAGAAATACAGACAATAACAGAAAAAAATGATAAAAGGCAGAAATACAGACAATAACAGAAAACAAAGGACATTTCTGGCAGAGATTTTCCAGAGGGTGGGGATAGTGTTTATACTGAAAAAAGCCCCCAGCATCCCCATTGGGGACAAATACAGTGAAGATGATAAACCGGGCCTACTGGTCCTCCATCAACAGTTTACTGGTATGAGTCTTCATGTGGGATTAAACACCGACCCCGGAGGTTTGTATTCTTCCACATGGACTTCATGCGAAGGAGACATGTTGCCTTAGATTCTGCTTCCGCCCGTCCCCTCTCCTGTAGAATAGCGGCTGTTCCACTGCGTGCACTTCTGTCACCAGCTTACGTTGCTGTCGGAAATGTCTTCCCAGTTGGTGGTGCTAATAACTCAAGAGGCCAAAATAATTATGTATAAAAACAGACATAAATTACCTAAAGCTGCTTCCGCGTATCGCACTTCCCTAGAGCCAAAAATGCACTCAAGAAATGTACACACTTATCAATCCTAAGAGAAAGAAAGTCAGACTTTATCAAACATACAGGTGAATGGACCAGCAAGGCAGAAAATGATGGGAAGAAATGACAGAAAGCAAAGGTACAAGACAGAAACAGAGTGACAGAAGAGTGGAAATTTCTATCACAGAACTTCCAGAAGAGGTGGACACTATTTATACCGATACACTATTTACACCGAAAGAGTCCCCGGTATCCCCACAGGGGGGCCCCATGGGTGAGGTAATGATAACATTGATTCTAATGACTACCTATGCATTGCCTTATCTTACAAGAGCCCTCAGTACTTTACAAAAGCACGATCACACAGAATTTCCAGAAGATGGTGATAATATTTATACTGAAAGAGCCGCCGGCATCCTCACAGGGGGAGAGCTGCTGAATGTGCTCCTCGGTAGACATTCCGGGCCTCGTAGCGGTACAGCAGACACTCAAGGACAACCGCTCTGTTATCTATCCAATGAAGTAGTCAGTAACGTCTAGGACACACCACCACACAGACCGCAAAATCAGACGATCAGCAAACCTACATTTCACAAGAAAAAAAAAAAAGGGGGGGGGGGGAAGAAAGAAAAGGTAGTGAAGAGACGAAGGAGGGAGACAGGAGATGGGCGAACTGTTTGTTTGCCTTGGCCACTGGCCTTCCTAACTGTCTCATTCTGACGGTCTGACACTGTGTCCTACTGATGTAGGATAGTGGAGAGAACTCTCTTTCCTCTCTCTCTTTTCCCTCTCTCTCTCTTTTCTCCCTCTCTGTCTGTGTGTGTGTGCGCGCGCGCGCGCGCGCGCGCGTGTGTACGTCTCTCTCTCTCTCTCTCTCTCTGTCTGTACGAGTGCATCTCTCTCTCTCTCTCTCTCTCTCTCTCCTCTCTCTCTCTCTCTCTCTCTCTCTCTCTCCCCTCTCTGTCTGTCTCTGTATGTGTGTGTGTGTGTGTGCGCGCGCGCGCATGTGTACGTCTCTCTCTCTTTCTCCTCTCCTCTCTCTGTACGAATGCATCTCTCTCTCTCTCTCTCTCTCTCTCTCTCTCTCTCTCCTCTCCTGTACGAGTGTATCTCCCTGTCTCTGTCTCTGTCTCTCTCTCTCTCTCTCTCTCTCTCTCTCTCTGTACGAGTGTATCTCCCTGTCTCTGTCTCTCTCTCTCTCTCTCTCTCTCTCTCTCTCTCTCTCTCTCTGTACGAGTGCATCTCTCTCTCTGCAAGAGTGCATCTCTCTCTCTCTCTGCAAGAGTGCATCTCTCTCTCTCTCTCTGTGTATGCCAGTGTGTGTGTGGTGTGTGTGTGTGTGTGTGTGTGTGTGTGTGTGTGTGTGTGTGTGTGTGTGTGTGTGTGTGATGTGTGGCTGTGTGTGTGTGGGTGTTGTGTGTGTGTGTTTGAAAATGGGGGAGAGGGGTGGGCGGGGGGGGGTGAGAGGGAGAGAGATTATTTGGTGTGTCTGTGTGGTTGTTGATTTCCTGTGGATAGTTTTTGATGAGTTTGTTTGTATTGTAGCCTGTTATTTGGTTTATATATGTATGGTTTACTGATGTAAAGCGCTTTGAGGTTTCGGAAAGCGCTCTATAAATGCACTATTATTATTATTATTAAGAGTGCATCTCTCTCTCATCTGTAAGAGTGCATCTCTCTCTCTCTCTGTAAGAGTGCATCTCTCTCTCTCTCTGTAAGAGTGCATCTCTCTCTCTCTCTGTGTAAGAGTGCATCTCTCTCTCTCTGTAAGAGTGCATCTCTCTCTCTCTCTGTAAGAGTGCATCTCTCTCTCTCTGTAAGAGTGCATCTCTCTCTCTGTAAGAGTGCATCTCTCTCTCTCTGTAAGAGTGCATCTCTCTCTCTCCTGTAAGAGTGCATCTCTCTCTCTCTGTAAGAGTGCATCTCTCTCTCTCTCTGTAAGAGTGCATCTCTCTCTCTCTCTGTAAGAGTGCATCTCTCTCTCTCTCTGTAAGAGTGCATCTCTCTCTCTCTCTCTCTGTAAGAGTGCATCTCTCTCTCTCTCTCCCTGTAAGAGTGCATCTCTCTCTCTATGTAAGAGTGCATCTCTCTCTCTGTAAGAGTGCATCTCTCTCTCTCTCTGTAAGAGTGCATCTCTCTCTCTCTGTAAGAGTGCATCTCTCTCTCTCTGTAAGAGTGCATCTCTCTCTCTCTCTCTGTAAGAGTGCATCTCTCTCTCTCTGTAAGAGTGCATCTCTCTCTCTCTGTAAGAGTGCATCTCTCTCTCTCTCTCTCTCTCTCTCCCTGTAAGAGTGCATCTCTCTCTCTGTAAGAGTGCATCTCTCTCTGTAAGAGTGCATCTCTCTCTCTGTAAGAGTGCATCTCTCTCTCTCTCTGTAAGAGTGCATCTCTCTCTCTCTCTGTAAGAGTGCATCTCTCTCTCTCTCTGTAAGAGTGCATCTCTCTCTCTCTGTAAGAGTGCATCTCTCTCTCTGTAAGAGTGCATCTCTCTCTCTCTGTAAGAGTGCATCTCTCTCTCTCTCTCTGTAAGAGTGCATCTCTCTCTCTCTCTCTCTCTCTCTCTCTCTCTCTGTAAGAGTGCATCTCTCTCTGTAAGAGTGCATATCTCTCTCTCTCTCTCTCCTCTCTCTCTCTCTCTCTCTCTCTCTCTCTGTACGAGTGTATCTATCTCCCTGTCTCTGTCTGTCTGTCTCTCTCTCTCTCTCTCTCTGTATCTATCCCCCTCCCTCTCCCATTGTGTGTGTGTGTGTGTGTGTGTGTGTGTGTTACGTGTGTGTGTGCACGCGTGCGTGTGTGTGCGCGTGCGTGCGCGTGTGCAAAGTGTGCGCCAGTGTGCCTGTGTGTGGGTCTTTACAAGCTGCCAAGGTGTAGACAGGGAACTGAAGCGAAAACGTCTACTGTTATTTGTTTGTTTGTCGTGGCACACAATAAACTTCTCCGCCTTACAACTATTTCGTGATGACAGAGTGCACAATGATTACCACCTCCCTTTACAAAAACAGGAACAGATAATTCTCTCTCTCTCTGTCTCCCCGTCTCTCCCCCCTCTCCTCTCTCTCTCTCTCTCTCTCTCTCTCTCCCTCTCTCCATTTCTCTCTTGTCTCTGTCTCCCTCTCTGTCTGTCTCTCTCTCTCTCTCTCTCTCTCTCTCTCTCTCATCACACACACACACACACACACACACACACACACACACACACACACACACACGAACGAATACGAACAATAAATATTGTTTCATGCACACCCTCTCTCTCTCCTCTCTCTCTCTCTCTCTCTCTCTCTCTCTCTCTCTCTCTCTCTCTCACACACACACACACACACACACCAATATATATATATATATATATATATGTATATATATATATATATATGTATATATATGTATATATATATATATATATATATATATATATATTATATATATATATATACATATACACGCGCGCGCGAACAATAAATGTATTCGTGCGCTCTTCTCTCTCTCTCATCTCTCTCTCTCTCTCTCTTTCTCTCTCTCTCTCTGTACGAATGCATCTCTCTCTCTCTCTCTCTTCTCTCTCTCTGTACGAGTGCATCTCTCTCTCTCCCCCCCCCTTTCCCTCCCTCCTTCCCCCCCCCCCTCCTCTCTCTCTCTCACGAACACAAACAATAACTGTGTTCGTGTTCTTGTTTTCTCACTCACTCACTCACTCTCACTCACTCACTCACTCTCTCTCTCTTTCTTTCTCTCCCCCCCCCATTCTCTTGTCTTCTTTACTCCTCTCGCACTCCTCAATCTGTCGAACGATAACAGAATACACGATGTGCAGAATCACTGCTTAGCATTTTCCTCATCATCATCTTCCTCTAGACTAGCTCTTTTCTCGATGATGCTGCTTTAGCTGTTATCCCCTCATCTCCCATTCTTCCTCTAGAACAGCCCGATGTTGCTGTTGCTGCTGCTTTAGCTTTATCCCTCATCTCCCATTCTTCCTCTAGAACAGCCCGATGTTGCTTGCTGCTGCTTTAGCTGTTATCCCCTCATCTCCCATTCTTCCTCTAGAACAGCCCGATGTTGCTGTTGCTGCTGCTTTAGCTATTATTCCCCTCATCTCCCATTCTTCCTCTAGAACAGCCCGATGTTGCTGTGCTGCTGCTTTAGCTGTTATCCCCTCATCTCCCATTCTTCCTCTAGAACAGCCCGATGTTGCTGTTGCTGCTGCTTTAGCTGTTATCCCCTCATCTCCCATTCTTCCTCTAGAACAGCCCGATGTTGCTGTTGCTGCTGCTTTAGCTGTTATCCCCTCATCTCCCATTCTTCCTCTAGAACAGCCCGATGTTGCTGTTGCTGCTGCTTTAGCTGTTATCCCCTCATCTCCCATTCTTCCTCTAGAACAGCCCGATGTTGCTACTGCTGCTGCTTTAGCTATTATCCCCTCATCTCCCATTCTTCCTCTAGAACAGCCCGATGTTGCTACTGCTGCTGCTTTAGCTATTATCCCCTCATCTCCCATTCTTCCTCTAGAACAGCCCGATGTTGCTTTGCTGCTGCTTTAGCTATTATCCCCTCATCTCCCATTCTTCCTCTAGAACAGCCCGATGTTGCTACTGCTGCTGCTTTAGCTGATTATCCCCTCATCTCCCATTCTTCCTCTAGAACAGCCCGATGTTGCTATTGCTGCTGCTTTAGCTGTTATCCCCTCATCTCCCATTCTTCCTCTAGAACAGCCCGATGTTGCTACTGCTGCTGCTTTAGCTGTTATCCCCTCATCTCCCATTCTTCCTCTAGAACAGCCCGATGTTGCTACTGCTGCTGCTTTAGCTATTATCCCCTCATCTCCCATTCTTCCTCTAGAACAGCCCGATGTTGCTTTGCTGCGCTGCTTAGCTGATTATCCCCTCATCTCCCATTCTTCCTCTAGAACAGCCCGATGTTGCTACTGCTGCTGCTTTAGCTATTATCCCCTCATCTCCCATTCTTCCTCTAGAACAGCCCGATGTTGCTACTGCTGCTGCTTTAGCTATTATCCCTCATCTCCCATTCTTCCTCTAGAACAGCCCGATGTTGCTACTGCTGCTGCTTTAGCTATTATCCCCTCATCTCCCATTCTTCCTCTAGAACAGCCCGATGTTGCTACTGCTGCTGCTTTAGCTATTATCCCCTCATCTCCCATTCTTCCTCTAGAACAGCCCGATGTTGCTACTGCTGCTGCTTTAGCTATTATCCCCTCATCTCCCATTCTTCCTCTAGAACAGCCCGATGTTGCTACTGCTGCTGCTTTAGCTATTATCCCCTCATCTCCCATTCTTCCTCTAGAACAGCCCGATGTTGCTACTGCTGCTGCTTTAGCTATTATCCCCTCATCTCCCATTCTTCCTCTAGAACAGCCCGATGTTGCTATGCTGCTGCTTTAGCTATTATCCCCTCATCTCCCATTCTTCCTCTAGAACAGCCCGATGTTGCTACTGCTGCTGCTTTAGCTATTATCCCCTCATCTCCCATTCTTCCTCTAGAACAGCCCGATGTTGCTACTGCTGCTGCTTTAGCTTATTATCCCCTCATCTCCCATTCTTCTCTAGAACAGCCCGATGTTGCTACTGCTGCTGCTTTAGCTATTATCCCCTCATCTCCCATTCTTCCTCTAGAACAGCCCGATGTTGCTACTGCTGCTGCTTTAGCTATTATCCCCTCATCTCCCATTCTTCCTCTAGAACAGCCCGATGTTGCTACTGCTGCTGCTTTAGCTATTATCCCCTCATCTCCCATTCTTCCTCTAGAACAGCCCGATGTTGCTACTGCTGCTGCTTTAGCTATTATCCCCTCATCTCCCATTCTTCCTCTAGAACAGCCCGATGTTGCTACTGCTGCTGCTTTAGCTATTATCCCCTCATCTCCCATTCTTCCTCTAGAACAGCCCGATGTTGCTACTGCTGCTGCTTTAGCTATTATCCCCTCATCTCCCATTCTTCCTCTAGAACAGCCCGATGTTGCTATTGCTGCTGCTTTAGCTATTATCCCCTCATCTCCCATTCTTCCTCTAGAACAGCCCGATGTTGCTACTGCTGCTGCTTTATATTATCCCCTCATCTCCCATTCTTCCTCTAGAACAGCCCGATGTTGCTACTGCTGCTGCTTTAGCTATTATCCCCTCATCTCCCATTCTTCCTCTAGAACAGCCCGATGTTGCTATTGCTGCTGCTTTAGCTATTATCCCCTCATCTCCCATTCTTCCTCTAGAACAGCCCGATGTTGCTACTGCTGCTGCTTTAGCTATTATCCCCTCATCTCCCATTCTTCCTCTAGAACAGCCCGATGTTGCTACTGCTGCTGCTTAGCTATTATCCCCTCATCTCCCATTCTTCCTCTAGAACAGCCCGATGTTGCTTGCTGCTGCTTTAGCTTATCCCTCATCTCCCATTCTTCCTCTAGAACAGCCGATGTTGCTACTGCTGCTGCTTTAGCTTATCCCCATCTCCCATTCTTCCTCTAGAACAGCCCGATGTTGCTACGCTGCTGCTTTCTATATCCCCCATCTCCCATTCTTCCTCTAGAACAGCCCGATGTTGCTACTGCTGCTGCTTTAGCTATTATCCCCTCATCTCCCATTCTTCCTCTAAACAGCCATGTTGCTATCTGCTGCTTTAGCTTTATCCCCTCATCTCCCATTCTTCCTCTAGAACAGCCCGATGTTGCTACTGCTGCTGCTTAGCTATTATCCCTCATCTCCCATTCTTCCTCTAGAACAGCCCGATGTTCACTGCTGCTGCTTTAGCTATTATCCCCTCATCTCCATTCTTCCTCTAGAACAGCCCGATGTTGCTATGTGCGCTTAGCTATTATCCCTCATCTCCATCTTCTCTAGAAGCCCGATGTTGCTATGCTGCTGCTTTAGCTATTATCCCCTCATCTCCCATTCTTCCTCTAGAACAGCCCGATGTTGCTATGTGCTGCTTAGCTATTATCCCCTCTCTCCCATTCTTCCTCTAGAACAGCCGATGTTGCTACTGCTGCTGCTTAGCTATTATCCCCTCATCTCCCATTCTTCCTCTAGAACAGCCCGATGTTGCTACTCTGTGCTTTAGCTATTATCCCCTCATCTCCCATTCTTCCTCTAGAACAGCCGATGTTGCTATGCTGCTGCTTAGCTATTACCCCTCATCTCCCATTCTTCCTCTAGAACAGCCCGATGTTGCTACTGCTGCTGCTTAGCTATTATCCCCCATCTCCCATTCTTCCTCTAGAACAGCCCGATGTTGCTACTGCTGCTGCTTTAGCTATTATCCCCCTCATCTCCCATTCTTCCTCTAGAACAGCCCGATGTTGCTATCTGCTGCTTAGCTATTATCCCCTCATCTCCCATTCTTCCTCTAGAACACCCGATGTTGCTACTGCTGCTGCTTTAGCTATTATCCCCTCATCTCCCATTCTTCCTCTAGAACAGCCCGATGTTGCTACTGTGCTGCTTTAGCTATTATCCCCTCATCTCCCATTCTTCCTCTAGAACAGCCCGATGTTGCTACTGCTGCTGCTTTAGCTATTATCCCCTCATCTCCATTCTTCCTCTAGAACAGCCCGATGTTGCTACTGCTGCTGCTTTAGCTTATTATCCCCTCATCTCCCATTCTTCCTCTAGAACAGCCCGATGTTGCTACTGCTGCGCTTTAGCTATTATCCCCTCATCTCCCATTCTTCCTCTAGAACAGCCCGATGTTGCTACTGCTGCTGCTTTAGCTATTATCCCCTCATCTCCCATTCTTCCTCTAGAACAGCCCGATGTTGCTACTGCTGCTGCTTTAGCTATTATCCCCTCATCTCCCATTCTTCCTCTAGAACAGCCCGATGTTGCTACTGCTGCTGCTTTAGCTATTATCCCCTCATCTCCCATTCTTCCTCTAGAACAGCCCGATGTTGCTACTGCTGCTGCTTTAGCTATTATCCCCTCATCTCCCATTCTTCCTCTAGAACAGCCCGATGTTGCTATGTGCTGCTTTAGCTATTATCCCTCATCTCCCATTCTTCCTCTAGAACAGCCCGATGTTGCTACTGCTGCTGCTTTAGCTATTATCCCCTCATCTCCCATTCTTCCTCTAGAACAGCCCGATGTTGCTATTGTGCTGCTTTAGCTATTATCCCCTCATCTCCCATTCTTCCTCTAGAACAGCCCGATGTTGCTACTGCTGCTGCTTTAGCTATTATCCCCTCATCTCCCATTCTTCCTCTAGAACAGCCCGATGTTGCTACTGCTGCTGCTTTAGCTATTATCCCCTCATCTCCCATTCTTCCTCTAGAACAGCCCGATGTTGCTACTGCTGCTGCTTTAGCTATTATCCCCTCATCTCCCATTCTTCCTCTAGAACAGCCCGATGTTGCTACTGCTGCTGCTTTAGCTATTATCCCCTCATCTCCCATTCTTCCTCTAGAACAGCCCGATGTTGCTACTGCTGCTGCTTTAGCTGTTATCCCCTCATCTCCCATTCTTCCTCTAGAACAGCCCGATGTTGCTATTGCTGCTGCTTTAGCTATTATCCCCTCATCTCCCATTCTTCCTCTAGAACAGCCCGATGTTGCTACTGCTGCTGCTTTAGCTATTATCCCCTCATCTCCCATTCTTCCTCTAGAACAGCCCGATGTTGCTACTGCTGCTGCTTTAGCTATTATCCCCTCATCTCCCATTCTTCCTCTAGAACAGCCCGATGTTGCTACTGCTGCTGCTTTAGCTATTATCCCCTCATCTCCCATTCTTCCTCTAGAACAGCCCGATGTTGCTACTGCTGCTGCTTTAGCTGTTATCCCCTCATCTCCCATTCTTCCTCTAGAACAGCCCGATGTTGCTACTGCTGCTGCTTTAGCTTATTATCCCCTCATCTCCCATTCTTCCTCTAGAACAGCCCGATGTTGCTACTGCTGCTGCTTTAGCTGTTATCCCCTCATCTCCCATTCTTCCTCTAGAACAGCCCGATGTTGCTATTGCTGCTGCTTTAGCTATTATCCCCTCATCTCCCATTCTTCCTCTAGAACAGCCCGATGTTGCTATTGCTGCTGCTTTAGCTATTATCCCCTCATCTCCCATTCTTCCTCTAGAACAGCCCGATGTTGCTACTGCTGCTGCTTTAGCTATTATCCCCTCATCTCCCATTCTTCCTCTAGAACAGCCCGATGTTGCTATGCTGCTGCTTTAGCTAGTTATCCCCTCATCTCCCATTCTTCCTCTAGAACAGCCCGATGTTGCTACTGCTGCTGCTTTAGCTATTATCCCCTCATCTCCCATTCTTCCTCTAGAACAGCCGATGTTGCTACTGCTGCTGCTTTAGCTATTTCCCTCTCTCCCATTCTTCCTCTAGAACAGCCCGATGTTGCTACTGCTGCTGCTTTAGCTATTTCCCCTCATCTCCCATTCTTCCTCTAGAACAGCCCGATGTTGCTACTGCTGCTGCTTTAGCTATTATCCCTCATCTCCCATTCTTCCTCTAGAACAGCCCGATGTTGCTATGATGCTGCTTTAGCTATTATCCCTCATCTCCCATTCTTCCTTAGAACAGCCCGATGTTGCTACTGCTGCTGCTTTAGCTATTATCCCCTCATCTCCCATTCTTCCTCTAGAACAGCCCGATGTTGCTATGCTGCTGCTTTAGCTATTATCCCCTCATCTCCCATTCTTCCTCTAGAACAGCCCGATGTTGCTACTGCTGCTGCTTTAGCTATTATCCCCTCATCTCCCATTCTTCCTCTAGAACAGCCCGATGTTGCTATTGATGCTGCTTTAGCTATTATCCCCTCATCTCCCATTCTTCCTCTAGAACAGCCCGATGTTGCTACTGCTGCTGCTTTAGCTATTATCCCCTCATCTCCCATTCTTCCTCTAGAACAGCCCGATGTTGCTACTGCTGCTGCTTTAGCTATTATCCCCTCATCTCCCATTCTTCCTCTAGAACAGCCCGATGTTGCTATGCTGCTGATTTAGCTGTTATCCCCTCATCTCCCATTCTTCCTCTAGAACAGCCCGATGTTGCTATTGCTGCTGATTTAGCTGTTATCCCCTCATCTCCCATTCTTCCTCTAGAACAGCCGATGTTGCTACTGCTGCTGCTTTAGCTAATCCCTCATCTCCATTCTTCCTCTAGAACAGCCCGATGTTGCTACTGCTGCTGCTTTAGCTGTTATCCCCTCATCTCCCATTCTTCCTCTAGAACAGCCCGATGTTGCTATTGCTGCTGCTTTAGCTATTATCCCCTCATCTCCCATTCTTCCTCTAGAACAGCCCGATGTTGCTACTGCTGCTGCTTTAGCTATTATCCCCTCATCTCCCATTCTTCCTCTAGAACAGCCCGATGTTGCTACTGCTGCTGCTTTAGCTATTATCCCCTCATCTCCCATTCTTCCTCTAGAACAGCCCGATGTTGCTACTGCTGCTGCTTTAGCTGTTATCCCCTCATCTCCCATTCTTCCTCTAGAACAGCCCGATGTTGCTACTGCTGCTGCTTTAGCTATTATCCCCTCATCTCCCATTCTTCCTCTAGAACAGCCCGATGTTGCTACTGCTGCTGCTTCTTGTTCTCCTCCTCTTCCTCCTCTTCCTCTTTTTTGCTCTCCGTTAATAAAAGAGATGTTATTTCCTGTTGA
>JAPXFY010000033.1:44063335-44068335 GCA_030674185.1 Monoplex corrugatus
CACATATCTGTGTACTTTGGCTTTCTGTGTGAAGAATGAAGGATTTAGACATTCTTTCCCTTGTGGCATTCTTGGCCAGGCAGTCAGCCTTTTCACTGCCTCCAATACCAGCATGGCCAGGAATCCAGGTAAAAATAATGTGGTAACCTTCACTTGTAAGAAAAGAAAAACTTCAAAGAATTTCGGAAGTTCTGGATGACTAATGTTTCGGCCAGCAAATGCTTGCAAAGCGGAAAGGAGACAGAAAAAATAAGAAATCTTAGCTTGGATAAAATCTTTATGCTTGGATTTGGACACCATTTTTAGTGCCAAAACAGAGCAGTCAGTTCAGCAGTACAAACAGAACTATTAGAAAGAATATGTTTTGAAAATGCTCGATTGGGAACAGCGGAACAGAAAAGCAGTAGCAGCAATACCTTCATCAGACTTGGATCCATCAGTGAAGATACTGTGGGATGACGGAAATTTCTGACACAGTTCCGCATAAAACGACTTGTACGCCAGTGAACTGGTACTGTCTTTACGGAAGGAAGCAAGATCAAAACAAACCTTCGGAATTTTCAAGGTCCATGGTGGGCTGCCTGGAAATTTGGAGAAGCCTGAAACAACTGCTATATCTATATCTGCTGTTGCATGTGAGGACGGATACGGATTCCTAAAGGAGGAATGACTTTCGGATTTTTTCTCCAATGCGGTTTGAAATTGGGGGTTGAAGACACAGTCGCAGGCTGGGTTTTCCGGTCAGAAAAAGTTTTAAGCAGAAATTGAAGCTTAATTTCAGTCTACGGCTGGACAGGGAGGGTTCCCCTGCCCCTGCATATAAACTGTATACAACAGTTGTTTTGAACGCATCAAGACAGAAGCCACAGTGGAATGTTTATTATCGGGAATGAACACACAAATGAATGTATTTATGAACGAAAACTATTCACAGAGTTAGGCAATTTTTTTTTCCAAACACACCCAGATTTATTAGGTCCCAGTCCTCCCTCCCTCGAATACCAAATCTTCATCCCTCCACCACAGCATGCTCCACCGCAAATTTCTCACGTGCGCCTTCCCATTTAACTTGTATGCATACAAATACACGCGCCTACACACACACACACACACACACAACACACACACACACACACACACACACACACACACACACACACACACACACACACACCACAAGATTCGAACAGCCACCAGGTAAACAAACTTACACATTCTTATCCTAAGTATTAACATGACTATTCCATATAAATAACAATAATGACTGTAATAATAAATAATAATAATCATTATTATCATTATTGTTGTTGTTATAATGTAATATCAATAAAATGACGATGATGATGTAATAATGTAATGATAATAACAGTAATAATAACAACAATGACGACAACGACGATGATGATGATGACGACGACGACGACGGTGGTGGTGGTGGTGGTGGTGGTGGTAATGATAATATGGTGGTAATCAATAGTACACAATAAATAACACACAGCAGCAGCAACCTTCCCAAGACATCAAATCCAAACGCAAGAGCCAAACCAAAACGTGCACCCCACCAACCACCAAGGCAACAATTCAACAACGACCAAGACTCCAATGTCGTGCACACAGCACACAGCACACACACACAACACACACACACACAACACAAGCACACAGCACACAGCACACAGCACACAACACACAGCACACAACACAGCACACACACACAACACACACAGCACACACACACACAGCACACAACAACAACACCACACAAGCACACAGCACACAACACACAGCACACGCAAATCCGGAGGGGGAGACAGGACAGAAGAAGGAGAACAAGAGGCCACGCAGAACGAAGACAGAACGATAGACAGATAGAATAGATAGACAGATAGATAGACAGACAACAGACATAGAAGCAGAAGATAGACAGAAGATAGATAGACAGACAGATAGATAGATAGATAGCAGATAGACAGATAGAGAGAAGACAGACAGACAGAAGATAGATAGACAGTAGAAAAGACAGACAGATAGAAGCAGATAGATAGATAGATAGATAGATCAGACAATAACAGTAGATAGAGACAGACGGCAGATAGACATACAGAATAGACAGACAAGCAACAGACATTAGATGTGATACATAGTGTAGAAGAAATAGTAAGATAAAGAAGATGATGCAGGATACATGTAATAGATAGTAATGATAGACTCAGCACGAGTGTACAGATAGATACATAGATAGAAGATAGATAGATTGTCTGTCTGATGAAACAGAATAGATAGATATGATAGTAGTAGATAATAGATAGATAGATACGATAGATAGATAGATAGAATCATAGATAGATAGATAGACAGAGACAACGAGACAGACAATAGAAACGACATACGACACAGATAGCATAGCACAACACATATAAACAGAGCAGGGAGCATAGATAGATAGCACACTATATACAAAGTAGATATAATAATACAATAGATAGATAGATCCACTCCAAGGGAGTGACAGGTACAGAGAGGGATTGAGTGAGGTCAGGATATTATAGCAATAGAGAAAAGGTAGAGTTTTGAGAGCGGACTAGAAGAAGACAAGAGTAGGTTGCTGACGGACTGAGAGAGGAAGTTTGTTCCAGGAGAGTGGACCAGAAACAGAGAAGGCTCGTGGACTATAGGTATTGAGCTTAGTGCGTGGAAAGCGAAAAGTCAGAGGATCGGAGGCAGAGCGGAGGGTACGTGAGGGAACATAGATCTCAAGTAGGCTTGACAGGTAATCGGGGGCTGCGTTATTGAGGCTTTTGTAGTCTGTCCTTACTTCAGTCGGTTGGTTGGAGGCCGATTCTTAACTAAAATTAGGTGAACTTCTGTGTTACTTATTGTTACTGTTGTTTAAAGCCAGCAACTGCTTGAGCGACAGGGCTATAACGCTTCAAAGCATACAAAAATTCAGGAAAAAAAAAAGAAAATTAAGTACACATATCAATGCATTTGCAAATATAATTTAAGGACATGCCCCTGGTGTTGACCACTCCAATTTATCGCTAGAGTGGATTTGAAAAACATACCTGAATACGAATTAAAGTATACCTAAGACACCAAAACTATATGAAAACGGGCATAAATTACCTAAAATTGCTTCCGCATATCTCATTCCCTAGAGCCAAAAATGCCACTTAATACATGTACCCAATTATCGATCATAAGAAAAAGTATGTAAGACTTCATCGAACACATACAGGTGAATGGACAATTAAGGCAGAAAGTGACAGAAGAAATGACAGAAAACAAAGGAACAAGGCAGAAACAAAGAGAGTGTCAGGAAAGAGGACATTTCTAGCACAGAATTTCCAGAACGTGGGGATATTATACTAAAAGAACCGATCGCGGGGGGGGGGGGAATGTCTTTACTTAAGAAGCATTTAACCTGCGAGTTCGATTGGAATAAGTCCAAGGTCAAGGTTTCAGGCACGCAAAACGTGTTTACTCATGTTCACAGTGTTTTTCTCCCAGTCGTTTATCCATGGACAGTGACCAGATATGAACCGCTCAAACAATCTAGTGCCCAGTTCCGTATGGACAGGACAACATTAGCAGGCTGCAATATCTGGACCACTAGGGTAAAGATGTGTATATATTTGGTTGGTTGGTTGGTTGGTTGAATCATTAAATAATCACATCTTGGTTATTCGTGAACCTTTTAAAATCAATTTTGAAAAACTTAAGCTTTGTGTTACCGAGAAACTCAATACTAACAAATTCACTGAGACTAATTCAATAGCTCAGTTGGTTTGAGTGTTGGATTCACGTGCTAATGGTTGTGGGTTCAAATCCCGGGTTGCGCTACATTAAAACTAGCCTTCTGACTGTCCCATCTTAACATCATTGTTGTTCTGGTGGTGTCAGTATAGGATTAAATAAGTCCCCCCATTGAAACTGGCTTTCTCACTGTCCCATCTTAACATCATTGTTGTTTTGGTGGTGTCAGTATAGGATTAGATAAGCCCCCCTTCCCCCACTTCCCTGGGATGGTTATCCCCGTCGGCCATATCACTTGAGGTGGGTGTCGACCTAAAAACTGAACCAAATCAAAAAGAGTTTCCATAAAACTAGTTACTGCACGAAGTATACGCAGATAAATGGGTGCAAAAACGGGAGATTGTTGGTATGGTTTGACTGTTCTGTTTCGTTTTATCATTCAACCCCACCCCCACCCCCTCCACCCAACAGCTCTTGACCTTCACTTTACAACCTCTCCCCTCTTCTCTGACACCGGAAATCCCGTGACTCCAGGTCCGATGACGCAGGTGTCCTTTTGCTGTTGCACACGTCATTGACTTATTTCTTTCTTTTTTTCTTTTGCTTGATTTTTCGTTCGTTTGTTTGTTGGCTGGCTGGTTGGTTGGTTGCTGGTTGGTTGGTTGGTTGGTTTGGGGGGTCTGCTTTGTTTTGCTTATTGTTTTTTGTTTTGTTTCTGTTTCTATTTCACTGTGCTTTTCCAAACATAAGAACAACTGGTTCATAACGCACTGTCCCTTTGAATGTCGGCCTATGCTTATACTCGCCTCTATATGTGTTTGTCTGCTTACGCTACTGCTTATGCTGGTTCCTTGGTCCGTCTGTTCGTGCTTATACAAGTACTAGTACCGGTCCTTTTGAATGCACCTTTACCTGTCTGCCTGTATGTGTAGCCAGAAGGTGCCAGCACAGATTTCTCTGTTGTTCCAGACGGATTCTTACAACTGTCTGTGTTATACACATACCGGGACACGGTAACCCAGCGGATCTTTGGGAATCCTGAGTGTGCTTATCGGTAAAAACTGTCTTTTCATCTGTTCATCTGTTCATCTGTCGGCATCACCGGGCGCGGTGTTGGCCGCTACAGTCAATGATACCGACAGGGTTATCCTCCTCCATTTCTCCTTTCGTGTCATTTTCATGCAGTTCTTGGCAAGTGATTAGAACAAGTAGTTCGCCATTGCTTTCTTGAATGGCAGTGCACT
>JAPXFY010000033.1:44075835-44078335 GCA_030674185.1 Monoplex corrugatus
CACACACACACACACACACACACACACACACACACACACACACACACACAATAAACTAGGTTGAAAAATGCACAGATGAAAGGAAACATTAACCAGACTTAACCCGGCAAACAGTTTATTCAAGAATCTTTGGCGAACGCGAATATTTCCTTCAGTTTCTCAGTGTGTTCCGAGTCTCTGGTCTCGAAACTTAAACTTTCACAAACCTTAAAAAGGAACAAACAGCACCAAAGTTGCTTCAATACATTAAAGTTGCAAATCACATTGTCCTTTATCTCATTGCGAAGTTTATCAAGTTTCGTTGAGATATAGACATGTTATCTGTTCAGTTCATATTGCTTATAGCCCAGCCGACTACTAGAGCCATATCAGGGCTAACACCACGTCAAAAACGACAACCTGTTAAGATAAACGAAGACATGTTATCCAAAGACTTACTGAACAAATGGAAGCTGTTTTGCCTCTTCAAAATAGCACACACTACGAGACTTTTATAACAAAAGAATTTTATCTTTGTTTTGTCAGAAGAGAAATAAAACTGGTATCATTATAAACTTAACAACAGTCTTTGTCTTTTTTTTTCTGGTTCTGCCAAATCTAAAATGTACAAAACGCAATTTACCGGTGATTATGTGAAATGGGTCACTGATCGTTTTCTGCTAGAAATACGGTTACGACGCTCCTGGCATAAACTGAGAAGACCAGAATCAGTTCAGTTCAGTTCATATTGCTTACAGCCCAGCCGACTA
Organism: Monoplex corrugatus; assembly: GCA_030674185.1. Taxonomy (NCBI): domain Eukaryota; kingdom Metazoa; phylum Mollusca; class Gastropoda; order Littorinimorpha; family Ranellidae; genus Monoplex; species Monoplex corrugatus. The sequence continues at coordinate 44,076,585 of JAPXFY010000033.1, forward strand.
CTAGAGCCATATCAGGGCTAACACCACATTAAAAAAAAAAAAAAAAAGACAACCCGTTAAGATAAAAGACACTAGTTAAAAACCATGCTCAACGTTAACCTAGTAAATCTAAAATGCCATTAAAGAAAAACAGACGTAAAATCAGATTAGACCAGAATCAAGATTCAGTCTCTCAACACGGCATTAAAAACGAACATGACATTCCCATACCTAACCCTATTGCTGTATCAACCACAATCTTTTTTCTCACCGTCAGATAAACCAATACAGACGATCTGTTTACTATTTCATCCCATCCATCTCTATCTATCTATCTATGCTTCGTTAATCACTAAGACATGTACAATCGGTTTGAAACATCACGGTTTTGTTGTAAACCACTACAGCCATATCAGGGCTAACACCTCAAAAACAACTCCATATTCATATTGCTTACAGCCCAACCGACTACTAGAGCCATATCAGGGCTAGCACCACGTTAAAAAAAAAACGACAACCCGTTAAGATAAAAGACAACAGTTAAAAACCATGCTCACCGTTAACCTAGCAACTCTAAAATGCCATTAAAGAAAAACAGACGTAAGGTCAAACAGGACCAGAATCAAGCTTCAGTCTATCAACACGGCATTAACAACAAACATGACATGTCCACATCTAACCATTTTGCTGTATCAACCACGATCTATTTTCTCAGTGTCAGTCAAACCAATACACACGATCTTTTTTGATTGTTTCATCCCGTATTTCTGTATCTACCTATCTATCACACAGACAGTTCACACCAAAGGCAGACGACATCCACAACCCCTATTAACTCAGGTCTCCACCTACCTGTGCCACACACAGCCGAAGCGACGTCACTGAACCAACTGTGCACCTTACCGTTTCAAAAACTTCAACTGCACGGGGTTTACTTTGTTTTCTTCTTCCTTATTATGGCAAGCTGTATTTCACCCTGTACTGTGTAAATCCGCCCGCTTGAATAACGAGACACAAACATTGCTCCAATGCAAGTAGTTGGCAAGCGATGGCACACTGCAGGTTTGGAGGTTATCGCTGCTAAGCCAAGGGGCCTGCCACCTACATTTTGATAACTCAACCTGTTCAAACTCTTCTGCCTGTCATTTTGGGACTATATCAGTTCATATTGCTTATAGCCCAGCCGACTGCGTAGAGCCATATCAGGGCTATAACCGCTTTAAAACATACAAAACGTCAACAGGAAAAAAAAAAGGAAATCAAGTAACACTGTTCATAGTTCATATTGCTTAGTCCTTGAATGTTATATAGAACCAATACTGTTGTACGGATGGGAGGCGTGGACAGTCAGTAAGCAAGCCAGAGCAAGATTGAGGCAGCCGAGATGTGGTTTCTAAGAAGAATGTTGAGAGTTCCATGGACAGCAAAGAAAACAAACGAGACAGTCTTGATGGAGGCAGACACAAGTAGATCACTCATAAGGAAGATTAGGAAAAGACAGGCAACATTTTTAGGCCATTTTATGAGGAAGGGGGATTTGAAGCATCTGGTCACAACGGGAAAGCTGGAGGGAAAGAGAGCACCAGGTAGACCCAGGGAGAGAATGCTGGACGGACTTGCAGAAAGGCTGGGGATGAAGAGGGTGGGGGAGATGCTAGGGGCAACGAGAGATAGAGATGGTTGGAAGTCCATGGTCGCCAACGCCATGCGGCAGGGCACCTGATGATGATGATTGCTTATAGCCCAGCCGACTACTAGAGCCATATCAGGGC
>JAPXFY010000033.1:44083335-44090835 GCA_030674185.1 Monoplex corrugatus
TTGACAAAGGCCAGTTGATCGAAAGTTTACACCTTTCTTGGAATGGAATGGAATCTTTCATTGAATGTCTTATTGCTATTTTTGTTTAAAGCCCAACCGACTGCTTAAAGCCATACCAGGGCTATAGCCATGTCAAAATATCCATACTACTTCAACAGAAAAAAACGAAAAGAAAGTTTAAGAACAAAGATCAATGCATTCGTGCACATAATCCAAGGATATGTCCCTGGCGTTTTCCCCTCCGTCCAATTTATCACACAGGGGATTTAAAAAACATACCTGAATATATGTTTACACATAACTAAGGACACTAAATCATACAAAAACGGGCCTAAATTCCCTAAAATTGTTTCCGCGTATCTCATTTACACGGGCAAAAAATGCACTTAATACATGTGAAGAAGTACGTAATACTTAACAGCGAGGAAGAAAATGATAGAGAGAAATGAGAGAAAGCAAATGAGGAAGAAAGAAACAAAGAGAGTGACAGAAAAGACACGAAACTTCTAGCACACAATTTCCACAAAGGGGGGATAATATTTATATTCAAAGAGTCCCCGGCATCACCACGAGAGGGGGAGGGGGGTATTTGATGTTTGTTCACAAATGATTTTTGACCACAAAAAAAAGGGGGGGAGGCAGAGGGGAGTGTGAAGGGAAGAAGAGGAACAATTTAATTAATTACAATTAAGTAATAGTGTCAAATAACATATAACAAATAAAGAACAGAGTTCATAGCAATCTGCCAACAGGGGATCCGTGAATTAGCTGGACAACTGGAATAATGTCACTGTTTTTGGTGTAAAGAATATCGCTGATGTCACTATACATAAAACATGGAAACTATCATTTCTACACACCGGCAGTTCAGTTCAAATCAGTTCATATTGCTTATAGCCCAGCCGACTACTAGAGCCATATCAGGGCTAACACCACGTCAAAAAACAAAACAAAAAGACAACCCGTTCAGATAAAAGACAACAGTAAAATACCATGCTCACCATTATACAACGACAGTAAGAGAGGATATTCAAAGAAGAGGTGTTGAATTAATAATGCCTTTGAACAAATATATATAAATTACAACTTTCTTGCTTTGTTGTATCAAATACGCGTTCTGATTCTATTTTTGTGCGTTTCTGGTTCTCGCCCTTTGGGTTAGCAATCTATTCACGATGAAAACTGACCCAGAGGGTGAGAGTTTAGGGTTGGGCTAGTATTAACCCTTTAACTCCTGCACCCTTTCCACCAGCATCCGGCATTGTTAACCATGCTAGAAAAGCAAAAATGTACTATTTGACTCCCTTTCCCTATCCTAGTATCCACCAGCTTCCTGCAAGACGCTGATGGATAGGGTGAAGGAGTCAAAGGGTTAAGTTTTTGCAGTAGGTGGATAGAGTGCGGGGGAAGTCAAAGGGTTAAGATTTGGATCGATTCCATCGTGTCGCCACCCAAAATCCGTCAGAGCACAATTGCACCATTATACAATCAACTTTCGTTTGTGACTTCAGCACAGCCAAGGAGGCACTTTAACCTTTTGACTCCCGCACCCTATCCACCAGCGTCCTGCATTGTCAACCATGCCAGCAAAGCAGAAACTAAACCTTCTGACTCCCTAACCCTATCCATCAGCTTCCTGCAAGAAGCCGATGAATAGGATGAGGGAGTCAAAGCGTTAATTTCGACAGTTGGTGGATAGGGTGTGGGAGTCTAAAGGTTAAGTTTTTTCAGTTCGTAGATAAGGTGTGGGAGTCGTAGGGTTAACAGTGATTTATACAGACCATCTGACAAAACTTCAGTCAACTCCATTTTTCACCGGTCACATTTAGATATAACACACTTACTATGGTGGAACACGGTTGTCTTATGAACTGAGCATGTTTGGTGTGTATCTGTCGAGTTCATATTGCTTATAGCCCAGCCGACTACTACAGCCATATCAGGGCTAACGCCACGATAAAAACGACACCCATACAGATACATACATATATACACACACACACACCACAATCATACATACACACACACACAAATATACACACATACACACACACACACACACACACACACACAATCATACATACACACACACACAAATACATACACACACACACACACACACACACACACACACACACACACACACACACACACACACACACACTAGGTATCAACCACACACACACAAACAGACACACACAAACAGACACACACACTAGGTATCACTCACACACACACACAAGGTATCAAACACACATACACGCACGCACACACATACACACACAATGTATCAAATACACACACATACATACACACACACACGCACGCACACGCACACACACACACACGCACGCACGCACACGCACGCACGCACACGCACGCACGCGCGCAAACACACACACACTAGGTATCAAACACACACACACACACACACACACACACACACACACACACACACACACACACACACACACACACACACACACACACGGTATCAAATACACACACACACACACACTAGGAATCAAACAAACACACACACACACACACACACACACACACACACACACACACACACACACACACACACACACACACACACACACACACACACACACACACACACACACACACAACATACACAATCAGAATAAGTCTCTAATACAACAAAACAAGACAGACACAAATGTTCGGACAACTGGCCTTTATAAAGCGTCCTGCAATGTCCACCACGCTATTAAAGCAAACACTTAACCTTCTAACTCCCTTACCTTGTCCACCAGCTTCCTGCGGATAGGCTGAGGGAATCAAAGGGTTAAAGTTTCGCAGTTGGTGGATGCAGTGCGGAAGTCAAAAGGTCAACACTGATTTATACAGACCATCTGACAAAACGTAAATCCATATTTCGCCGGCCCCTTTCAGATGTACATGTAACATTTACCCAGGTGGAACACGGTTGTCTTATGAACTGAGCATGTTTGGTGTGTATCTAATGTACTTTTTTTTTTTTACTTCGGGCTGACAGGAAGTTCAAGTTCATACTGCTCACAGCCCAGCCGACTACTACAGCCATATCAGGGCTAAAGGCGGAGAGGAAGTGGAGGGGGGATTGGGACATTGGCACAGTGGTCAAATGAGTAAAGGTCTGACTTTTCTAACCGGGAGTTCTGGATTTGATTCTGCCTGGGCACCACCCACCTGGTGGGTAAAGGGTTCAGGTTCATATTGCTTACAGCCCAGCCGACTACTACAGCCATATCAGAGCTACCACCACGTTAAAAACGACACCCAAGTTGAGGTAAAAAAGACAACAGTTAAAAACCAAGCTCACCGTTGTCCTTGTAATTCAGGTTCAGGTTCATATTGTTCCGAGTTCATTAAGTTCATATTGCTTACAGCCCAGCTGACTCTACTACAACCATATCAGGGCTAACACCACGTCAAAATGACAACCCGATTGGATAAAAGACAACAATTAAAAACCATGCTCACCATTCAAGTTCAAGTTCATATTGCTTAAAGCCCAGCCGACTACTAGAACCATATCAGGGCTAACACCACGTTAAATAAGACACCCAACTTTAAGCAAAAAGACAACAGTTAAAAATCAAGCTCACCATTATCTTCGCAATTCAGGTTCAGGTTCATATTGCTCAAGTTCATGAAGTTCATATTGCTTATAGCCCAGCCGTCTACTAGAGCCATATCAGGGCTAACAACACACCAAAAACGACAACCCAGTTAAGATAAAAGACAGTTAAAAACCAAGCACATCGTTAACCTTGCAAGTCTAAAATGCAATTACAAAAAAAAACAGCCGTAAAATCATATCAGGTGAAATCTATTGATCTCTGTAAAAAAATGGAAAACTGCATCAGGAGCGACGTCTCGGAAATGGGCACAGTAGTCAAATGAGTAAAGGTCCGACTTCTAATCGTAAGGTTCTGGGTTCGAGTCTACCTGGGCACCTCCCACCTGGTGGGTAAAGGGTTCAGGTTCATACTGCTTACAGCCCAGCCGACTACTACAGCTATATCAGGGCTAACACCACGTTAAAAACGACACACATACAGATACATACACATATGCACACACATACACACATGCAAACACATACACATACATACACAAATATAAACACACACACATATTCATATGTACACACACACACAAATATACACACACAAATACACACACACACACACACACGCACACGCACACGCACGCGCGCACACACACACATACACGCACGCGCGCACACTCACACACGCACGTACGCACACACACACACCACACACAGACACACACACACAAAAACACACAGACACAAACCACACACACACACACAAGGCACACACAACACATACAACCAACACACACACACACACACACATCAACACACACACATACACACCACACACCACACACACACACACACACACACACACACACACACGCATGCACGCACACACACACACACACACACACACAACACACACCACACACACACACACACACACACAGGACATCAACACACAAACAAACACACAACACACACAATCAGAAGAAGTCTCTAATACAACAAAACAAGGGAGAGGCAAATGTTCGGACAACTGGCCTTTATAAAGCTTCCTGCAATAACTAACCTTCTGATTCCCTTACCCTATCCACCATCTTCCTGCGCATAGATTGAGGGAGTCAAAGGGTTAAGGTTTTGCAGTTGGTGTATGTAGTGCAGAAGTCAAAGGGTCAACAGTAATTTATACAGACCATCTGACAAAACTTCAGTCAACTCCATCTGTCGCCAGTCACATTTAGATATAACACACTTATTAAGGTGGAACACGGTTGTCTCATGAACTGAGCATGTTTGGTGTGTATCTAGTGTACATTTTTTTTTACTTCGGGCGGACAGGAAGTTCAAGTTCATACTGCTCACAGCCCAGCCGACTACTACAGCCATATCAGGGCTAAAGGTGGAGAGGAAGGGGAGGGGGGGGGGGGGTTGGGACATTGGCACAGTGGTCAAATGAGTAAAGGTCTGACTTCTAATCGGAGGGTTCTGGGTTTGATTCTGCCTGGGCACCTCCCACCTGGTGGGTAAAGGGTTCGGGTTCATACTGCTTACAGCCCAGCCGACTACTACAGCCATATCAGGGCTAACACCACGTTAAAAATGACACCCAAGTTTAAGTTAAAAGACAACAGTTAAAAACCAAGCTCACTGTTACCCTTGCAATTCAGGTTCAGGTTCATATTGTTCAAGTTCACCAAGTTCATATTGCTCATAGCCCAGCCGACTACTAAAGCCATATCAGGGCTAACTCCAAGTCAAAAAAACGACAAATCAGTTAAAATAAAAGACAACAGTTAAAAACCATGCTGTTCACCGTTCAATTCAATTCATCTTGCTTATAGCCCAGCCGACCACTACAGCCATATCAGGGCTAACACCACGTCAAAAAGAAAAGAACAACCCGTTAAGATAAAAGACAACAGATAAAAACCATGCTCACCGTCAACCTTGCAAGTCTAAAATGCTATTAAAGAAAAACAGACGTAAAATCACATCAGGCGAAATCTATTGATCTCTTGTAAAAACTGGAAAGTTACATAAGAAGGGACGTCTCGGAAAGGTTCATATTGTTTACAGCCCAGCCCACTACTAGAGCCATATCAGGGCTAACACTACGTCAAAAACGACAACCCAGTTAAGATAAAAGACAACAGTTAAAAACCAAGCTCATCGTTAACCTTGCAAGTCTAACATGCAATCAAAACAAACAAAAACAGCCGTAAAAACAGATCAGGTGAAATCTATTGATCTCTTGTAAAAAAAAAAAACGGGAAATGGCATCGGGAGAGATATTTCAGAAGATGGTTGTTAAGGGGGAGACTTCTCTATGGAGACTTTTCCCATCATCCAGGTCAACATGTGTTACGGCCTCCCAGTGTCTAATCCCCCATCGAGTGGCTACGCATGCAGCGTACCAAATACGCACGTTAAAGATCCTGCAAGTCTTGTCATCAGCGGGCTCAGTTCAGTTCATATTGCTTATAGCCCAGCCGACTACTAGAGCCATATCAGGGCTAACACCACGTCAAAAAACGACAACCCGTTTATATAAAGACAAAAATTTTCAAAAATCCATGCTCACCATTTTAACCTTGCAAGTCTAAAATGCAATTAAAGAAAAACAGACGCAAAATCGTATCAGACAAAATTTATTGATCTCTCGTAAAAAATGGAAAACTGCATCAGGAGGGACGTCTCGGAAAAGGTTCTTTAAGGAGTTAGTTTGGTTTAAAGCCCAGCCGACTGCGTACAGCCATATCAGGGAGTTAACCATTTCAATACACACACAATACTTCAACAGGAAAAAAAAGGAAAAGAAAATTAAGTACATACATCAATGTATTCGCGTACATAATCTAAGGATATGCCCCTAGCGTTGACCACTCAGTCCAATTTATCACACAGGGGATTTAGAAAACATACCTGAATACAATTTTACACATAACTAAGGACACTAAAACATACATAAAAACAGGCCTAAATTACCTAAAACTGCTTCTGCATATCTCATTTCCCTAGAACCAAAAATGCACTTAGTACACGTACCCAATTATAATCCTAAAAGATAGTACGCAAGACTTTATCGAACACATACAGGTGAATGGATCAGCAAGGCAGAAAATGACAAGAAGAAATGACAGAAAGCAAAGGAACAAGGCTGAAACGGTTCACTTCAGTTCATATTGCTTATAGCCCAGCCGACTACTAGAGCCATATCAGGGCTAACACCACGTCAAAAAAAGACAACCGTTTAAGATAAAAGACAACAGTTAAAAGCCATGCTCACCGTTAACCTTGCAAATATAAAATGAAGGCAGAAACAAAGACAGTGACAGAAAAGAGGAAATTTCTAGCACATATTTCCTTCTATTTACACCGACAGGTTTGAGTTCTCCATCGTTCCTCTAAAAAGTCTGATTATGTGTGATGCACAACAAGTTCAGATGAGTCTGGAGAAAAGTGGTAAACAAAAAGAAACGATTCATTACAATAATGTTTATTTTATAAATCCAGCCTATTCAACCTGTTACTCACACTAGCTGATGCTGCTGTTGTTAAAATCGTCATTGCCGCTGCTACTGCAGCTGTTGTTCAAATTATTCCCTTAAAAACGGAAAACAGCTCCATTTTAAACACAGAGAGATCCCCCCCCCCACTCTCCCTCTCTGTCTATGTCTCTATCTCTCTCTCTCTCTCTCTCTCTCTCTCTCTCCTCTCTCTCTCTCTCTGTTTCTCTCTCTCTCATACACACACAACACACTCACACACACACACACACACACACACACACACACACACACACACACACACACATATATATATATCTTTCTTCCTCTGCCTCCCTTCCTCTCTCTCCTCTCTCTCCTTCTCTTTCTCTCTGTGAGTGTGTATGTGTGCACTGTGTGTGCGTGTGTGTGTGCGCG
>JAPXFY010000033.1:44093335-44118335 GCA_030674185.1 Monoplex corrugatus
AGGGGGAGAGGGGGTGAGGAGGGGAATGATTTTCTGGCTGCTACTGAGAAACTGTGTGAAAGGAAGAGAGAGACGGAAGTCAAAACAAAAACATCTTGGTACAAATTTCTCTACGACACAGCGTTTTACTTTTGCTTCTGAAGCATTATTAATATGCAGAACCGGAAAAAAACATATCTTACGTGTTAACCCTTTGATTCCTGCACTCCGTCCACCAGTATCCAGCATAATCAACCACGCTAGCGTAGCAAAAACTTAACCCTTTGGTTCCCTCACCTTATCCACTAGCTTCCTGCAGGAAACTGGTGGACAGGTCAAGGAATTAACGGATTATGTTTTTGCAGTTGGTGGATAGAGTGTGGGAGCCAAAGGGTTAAAAGGACAAAATGTATAAAATTGACAATCGTTCTCTAAGTTTTTTTCATGATGTATTTTCCATGAAGTATTTTTTATTGCACAAATACAACCAGCTATGGAACTGGGGTATTGAACATGCTTCAATCGTAACTGATCAAGTGCATCTGTTTTGTCTTAAAACAATTTCTCTGTGTCAACATGAAAACACCAAATGACTCAGTATATGGAAAACTTGGGAGGTGTTGAGTGTGTATAGATGCTGTTGTCCGGTGGGCAAAATACTTCAGGTTCAGGTTCAGGTTCGTATTGCTTATAGCCCAGCCGACAACTAGAGCCATATCAGGGCTAGCACCACGTTAAAGAACTAGCTGAGAAGTCAAATGAATGATCCACAGACTACTACTAAAACACTGTTACGTATCACTGAAAGTTAGAAGGAAGGTTCAGGTTCCTATTGTTCATAGCCCAGTCGACTACTACAGCCATAACAGGACTAACACCATGTTAAAAACAACTGTCTGAGAAGCCAAATGGATGGTTCTCAGATTACTACTAAAAGCTTAACATGTATCTATGAAAGTAAAAATGAAAGAGGAAAAACTAATCGGGAAGTTTGGAAGCGCAACACGATATGTATTAATGGATTTTCCTTTTAAACAGAAGACTTGAGTGTGCCCTTTTACACAGGAATTCATTAGACGGAGACTAACAGATAGCTGATGGCACAGTTGAAAGAGCGCACGAATACCAGTGACATATTTTAGTTACACAGACGTTGCAAGGTAAAAGTCAATGCTGACACATACATAACATTTGATATGAACAGTTAAGCGAGGAATGCATTGCGAAAATAGGATATCAGACCTGCACACAGCTCAAGATACAGAAAAAAAAACAACTTAAAACTGACTTCCAGCGATCAAGCAAACAGGAACCATAAATATACAAAAATGAATCAGAACGCATATTTGATATGACAAGACATGACAAGACAAGGCAAGACCAGACAGGACAAGACAGGGGGCAAATTTTCGGCCAACTGGCCTTTGCCAAGTGCTAACTAAAGACAAAGAATAAACTGACAAAACTTGATTGAAAAAAAAACAACAATAATAATAATAAAAAAAATCTCGTCTCGTCTCGTCTTATCTTGTTTAGTCTTGTCTTGTTACATCCAATACGTGATCTGATTTATCTTTGTGTATTCTTGGTTCCTATTTTCAAGATACAAAGTTAAGAAGGACGACATGGCTTGTCCATTACGCAAGGATGCAGCTAAATTTTGCACTGTGCTGCTACGCACTTCGTGATTTTAAGAACAATCTACTATACCACTGATATTCAAGAAAAGATTTTATACCATCCAAACACCATGACAAGTATAATATATTCTGCTCATCTTTGCCCTTGCCTCCCAAAAATGAAAACATTTTGAGAAATCTGTGTTTATATCTGTATAAGACACTGCTACTGTTATTATTGTTATTGTTACTGCTTGAAGCCCAGCCGACTGCGCAGAGCCATGTCAGGGTTATAATCATCTCAAAAAAGTACCCCATAGCTCACTGGAGGGGGGGGGGGGACTCCTGAAAAAGAAAGCCAACAACACATATCAATGTATTCGCGCACATATCTAAGGATGTGCCTCTGGCGTTGACCACTCCGTCCAATTTATCACACAGGGGGTTAAAAAAAACTGTACAAATATAAGCATAATTACGGACACTAAAACATATGTAAAAATGGGCCTCAATTACCTAAAACTGCTTCTACAAATCACATTTCCCTAGAGCCAAAATTGCACTGAATAGATAACCCAATTATTAATCCTTATACGTAAGACTTTATCGAACACATACACGTGAACGGACCAGCAAGACAGAAAATAATAGGAAGAAATGACAGAAAGCAAAGGAGCATGGCAGAAAGAAAGCGAGTGACAGAAAAGAGCAAATTCATAGCACAGGATTTCCAGGAGGTGCCGATAGTTATACTGAAAGAGCCCCCGGCATCCCCACGGGAAGTAAACTGAAGAATGTTTCTATTTCAATTTACACAAGAATGTGCAGCACAGCATGTGGATTATTCTATATGCGCTGTTATCGTTATCGTTATTTTTGTTTAAAGCCCAGCCGACTGCGTAGAGCCATATCAGGGATATAACCGTTTCAAAACATACAATACTTCAACCGGCAAAAAAAGGGGGAAAAAACAAAGTACACATATCAATGCATTCGTGCACATAATCTAAGGAAATGCCCCTGGCGTTGACTACTCCGTCCAATTTATCACACAGGGGATTTAAAAAAAACTGAACACAAACTGAAACATAATAAGGACACCAAAACATACATAAGAACAGGCATAAGTTACATAAAACTGCTTCTGCACATTTCATTTCCCTAGAGCCAAAGATGCACTTAATATATGTACCCAATTAACAATCCTAAGAAAAAATCCGTAAGACTTTATCGAACACATACAGGTGAATGGACCAGCAAGGCAGAAAATGATAGGAAGAAATGACAGAAAGCAAGGCAGCAAGGCAGAAACAAAGACTGACAGAAAAGTGGAAATGTCTAGCACAGAATTTCCAGAAGGTGGGGATACTATTTATACTGAAAAAGCCCCCGGCAACCCCACGGGGAGTAAACCGACGAATGTTTCCGTTTCAATTTCTACAAGAATGTGTATCGCAGTGTGTGGATTGTTCCATATGCGCTGCAGTGGAGATCGGGGTCCAACGAAACGCAACTGATTCTTATTACAACCCTGCTGATTACAGAGACTGTCTCAAAGCTGTTATACATCTTCAATGAAAAGAAAAAGGAAACCTTGAGTATATTTATACGACTAAGCGAGCTAGCTCTTCAGTTTGTTCACGGAGACTGTCTCAAAGCTTCACAGTCTTGTTCACGGAGACTGTCTCAAAGCTTCACAGTCTTGTTCACAGTGACTGTCTCAAAGCTTCACAGTCTTGTTCACGGAGACTATCTCAAAGCTTCACAGTCTTGTTCACAGTGACTGTCTCAAAGCTTCACAGTCTTGTTCACGGAGACTGTCTCAAAGCTTCACAGTCTTGTTCACAGTGACTGTCTCAAAGCTTCACAGTCTTGTTCACGGAGACTGTCTCAAAGCTTCACAGTCTTGTTCACAGTGACTGTCTCAAAGCTTCACAAACTTGTTCACGGAGACTGTCTCAAAGTTTCACAGTCTTGTTCACAGTGACTGTCTCAAAGCTTCACAAACTTGTTCACGGAGACTGCCTCAAAGCTTCAGTCTTGTTCACAAAGACTGTCTCAAAGCTTCAGTCTTGTTCACAGAGACTGTCTCAAAGCTTCAGTCTTGTTCACAGAGACTGTCTCAAAGCTTCAGTCTTGTTCACAGAGACTGTCTCAAAGCTTCACAGTCTTGTTCACAGTGACTGCCTCAAAGCTTCAGTCTTGTTCACAAAGACTGTCTCAAAGCTTCAGTCTTGTTCACAAAGACTGTCTCAAAGCTTCACAGTCTTGTTCACAAAGACTGTCTCAAAGCTTCACAGTCTTGTTCACAAAGACTGTCTCAAAGCTTCACAGTCTTGTTCACAAAGACTGTCTCAAAGCTTCACAGTCTTGTTCACAGAGACTGTCTCAAAGCTTCAGTCTTGTTCACAAAGACTGTCTCAAAGTTTCAGTCTTGTTCACAGAGACTGTCTCAAAGCTTCAGTCTTGTTCACAGACTGCCTCAAAGCTTCACAGTCTTGTTCACAAAGACTGTCTCAAAGCTTCACAGTCTTGTTCACAGACTGTCTCAAAGCTTCACAGTCTTGTTCACAGACTGTCTCAAAGCTTCAGTCTTGTTCACAGACTGTCTCAAAGCTTCACAGTCTTGTTCACAGACTGTCTCAAAGCTTCAGTCTTGTTCACAGACTGTCTCAAAGCTTCACAGTCTTGTTCACAGAGACCGTCTCAAAGCTGTTACACGTCTTCCACGAAAAGAAAACTGAAACCTTGAACATGTTTGCACGGCAAAGCTATAGCTAGCTCCTCACAGTCTTGTATAAAGCAGTTTTTGTGATTTCCAAGTCCTCTAATTTCGCTATTTCTCCTTTCCAGATGCTTTGTGTTGCCGTTTACCTGTTAGTTTCACTGGTTGTTGCCCTCAGTGTCGTCTGCAGGCCATAAAAACAATGTGTATAACGTATCACGGTGCCGTCTGCTTTGCACCTTGCGTCTCGGTCGTGCGTGGGTGGCAGTCTCCTGTTTAGCTTCACTGCTGCTAGACGTAAGCTGTTTTAACCCTTTGACTCCCGCACCCTAATCCACCAACTGCATAAACTTAACCTCTTGACTCCCTCACCCTATACACCAGCCTCCTGAGAGGAAGCTGGTGGATAGGGTGAGGGAGTCAAAAGGGTTAAAGTTTTTGCTTTGCTAGCATGGTTGACAATGCAGGATGCTGGTGGACAGGATGCGGGAGTCAACGGGTTAAATCTTACACTTTTACAGCTTTCTGTCTGTCAACCTCCCCCCCCCCCCCTTTTTTTTTTTTTTTTTCCCCTTCATAGTATTCGATGATTTTCTGGGATCTGTGCATGCCCGTTGTTTTGTCCACACTGTGCAGGCGGTAGAATTGCTGCATAGTCTGCACATTCCCTTCTTTGGTGGCCGTACATACTCCGTGGTTACATTATCACTGTTTGTTTAAAGCCCAGCCGACAGCACAGAGCCATATCAGGGCTGTAACCATCTTAAATATACATCATACCTTATTGTTATTGTTATTGTTATTGTTTGTTTAAAGCCCAGCCGACTGCACAGAGCCATATCAGGGCTGTAACCATCTTAAATATACATCATACCTTATTGTTATTGTTATTGTTATTGTTTGTTTAAAGCCCAGCCGACAGCACAGAGCTATATCAGGGCTGTAACCATCTCAAAATATACATCATACCTTATTGTTATTGTTATTGTTATTGTTATTGTTATTGTTATTGTTATTGTTTATTTAAAGCCCAGCCGACAGCGCACAGCCATATCAGGGCTGTAACCATTTCAAATATACATCATACCTTATTGTTATTGTTATTGTTATTGTTATTATTGTTTGTTTAAAGCCCAGCCGACAGCGCACAGCCATATCAGGGCTGTAACCATTTCAAATATACATCATACCTTATTGTTATTGTTATTGTTATTGTTATTGTTTGTTCAAAGCCCAGCCGACAGCGCACAGCCATATCAGGGCTGTTACCATTTCAAATATACATCATACCTTATTGTTATTGTTATTGTTTGTTCAAAGCCCAGCCGACAGCGCACAGCCATATCAGGGCTGTAACCATTTCAAATATACATCATACGTTATTGTTATTGTTATTGTTTATTTAAAGCCCAGCCGACAGCGCACAGCCATATCAGGGCTGTAACCATTTCAAATATACATCATACCTTATTGTTATTGTTATTGTTATTGTTATCATTGTTATTGTTATTGTTTATTTAAAGCCCAGCTGACTGCACAAAGCCATATTAGGGCTGTTACCATCTCAAACTACACATCATACCTTATTGTTATTGTTTGTTTAAAGCCCAGCCAACAGCACAGAGCTATATCAGGGCTGTTACCATCTCAAACTACACATCATACCTTATTGTTATTGTTTGTTTAAAGCCCAGCTGACTGCACAAAGCCATATCAGGGCTGTTACCATCTCAAACTACACATCATACCTTATTGTTATTGTTTATTTAAAGCCCAGCTGACTGCACACAGCCATATCAGGGCTGTTACCATCTCAAACTACACATCATACCTTATTGTTATTGTTTGTTTAAAGCCCAGCTGACTGCACACAGCCATATCAGGGCTGTTACCATCTCAAACTACACATCATACCTTATCGTTATTGTTTGTTTAAAGCCCAGCTGACTGCACACAGCCATATCAGGGCTGTTACCATCTCAAACTACACATCATACCTTATCGTTATTGTTTGTTTAAAGCCCAGCTGACTGCACACAGCCATATCAGGGCTGTAACCACCTCAAAATACACATAAAACCTTACTGTTATCATTATTGTTTGTTTAAAGCCCAGCCGACAGCACAGAGCTATATCAGGGCTGTAACCACCTCAAAATACACATAAAACCTTACTGTTATCATTATTGTTTGTTTAAAGCCCAGCCGACAGCACAGAGCTATATCAGGGCTGTAACCACCTCAAAATACACATAAAACCTTACTGTTATCATTATTGTTTGTTTAAAGCCCAGCCGACAGCACAGAGCCATATCAGAGCTGTAACCACCTCAAAATACACATAAAACCTTACTGTTATTGTTATTGTTTGTTTAAAGCCCAGCCGACAGCACAGAGCCATATCAGAGCTGTAACCACCTCAAAATACACATAAAACCTTACTGTTATTGTTATTGTTTGTTTAAAGCCCAGCCGACAGCACAGAGCCATATCAGAGCTGTAACCACCTCAAAATACACATAAAACCTTACTGTTATCATTATTGCTTGTTTAAAGCCCAGCTGACTGCACAGAGCCATATCAGGGCTGTAACCATCTCAAAACATGCATCACACCTCGCTGGAGGAAAAAAGAACACGTGGAAAAGAAAATCAAGTACATATATCAATGAATTCGTGCACATAATCTAAGGATATGCCCCTGCCGCTGACCACTCCGTCTAATTAATCACCAGGGGACTTAAAAAAAAAACTGAATAAAAAATTAAAGATACTAAATATATGTAAAACCGGGTCTAAATATCTAAAAGTGCTATTGCATATCACATTTCCTCAGAGCCAAAATTCAGTGTTATTGTTATTTAAAGCCCAGCCGACTGCGCAAAGCCATATCAGGGCTATAGATGCTTTAAAACATACAAAACTTCAACGGGAAAAATGACAAAAGAAAATGAAGTACAACACATCAATGCATTTGCACACATAATCTATGGAGATGCCCTGACACTGGACACTCCGTCCAATTTATCATGAAAGGGATTTAAAAAACAAACCTGAATACAAATTTAAGCATACCTAAGGACACCAAAACATATATAAAAACGGGCATAAATCACCAAAAATTGCTTCCACATATCTCACCTCCCTAGAGCCAAAAATGCACTTAATACATGTACCCAATTATCAATTCAAAGAGAAAGTATGTAAGACTTTATCGCACACATACAGGTGAATGGACCAGCAAGGCAGAAAATGATAGGAAGAAATAACAGGAAGCAAAGGAACAAGGCAGAAATAAAGACAGTGACAGAAAAGAAGAAATTTCTAGCACATAATTTCCGAAAGTGGGATACTGTTTATACTGACAGAGCCCCCGGCAATCCCACAGATGGGAGCCAAAACTCATTTAATACATGTACCCAATTATCAATCCCAAGAGAAAGAATGTAAGGCTTTCTCGAACATACACAGATGAATGAACAGCAAGGCAGAAAAAGATAGAAATACAGAAAGCAAAGGAACAAGGCAAATACAAAGAGAGTGACAGAAAAGAGGAAGTTTCTAGCACAGAATTTCCAGAAGGTGGGGATACTATTTATACTGAAAGAGCCCCCGGCATTCCTAAGGAGGGAGGGGGAGCGTGGTTATATGTTTCATTAGCCACTAGACACTGACATAACTGACAGGATATTTAACTTTCTGATCAACAAATTTGAGGAGCATGTTGCCAGACATCCACATAATACCTTGACTGTACTTGAAGATTGCATGTAGACATACCAGTTCACTGACCAAGGAGCCAACAGAGTTGTCCATGCGGTTCAGCAGCTTGGTCTGAAACCTGACGATACTGTTGCCTTGATGTGTCAAAATGGGCCAGCCTTGATGTGTCAAAATGGGCCAGCCTTGATGTGTCAAAATGGGCCAGCCTTCATGTGACAGAATGGGCCAGCCTTCATGTGTCAAAATGGGCAAGCCTTCATGTGTCAAAATGGGCAAGCCTTCATGTGTCAAAATGGGCCAGCCTTCATGTGTCAAAATGGGCCAGCCTTCATGTGTCAAAATATGTGGCCAGCCTTCATGTGTCAAAATGGGCCAGCCTTCGTTTGGACTTTGCTAGGTCTGCATAAAATGGGCATATCTGTGGCTCTGATCAGTTTCAACTTGCGCTTCAAGCCTCTGTCTCATTCAGTGCTGGCAACAGAACCCAAAGCCTTGTTTATTGGAGCAGGTGAGGACCTACTTCATGCAGTCTGTGAAACACAAGATGACCTTCAAGGATTGCCAGTGTATGTTGAAGGACTTGTGCCGAGTCAAGTTCCAGTGTGCACGGAAGATTCTGACTCGCGCTGATGATGAAGGCACTGCCTGTTCGACCGGACTCAAGTGTCAGATCAGAGATGACTGACACCTCCATCATGAGCTACATTTACACTTCAGGCATCACAGGTCTCCCAAAGCCTGTGTTCATCAGTCAGTCAAAGGCCAACGGCTTGGCAGAACGTATGGCGGTTATTGACCTTTTGTACACAGTTCTTCCCCTTTACCATAGCTCTGGTGGTGGTCTGGGCTTCTATGCTCTGTTACACTCAGGGTGTACCACGGTTCTGAAGAAAAGGTTCTCTGCCTCTCGTTTCTGGTCAGACTGCAGACGGTACAATGTCACAGTGACCCAGTACATTGGAGAGATTTTCAGATACATTCTGTCACAGCCAAAGCATGAACTGGATGCAGTGCATAAAGTCAGAGCTGCCTTTGGTAACGGACTGCCAAAAGACATCTCTGAGGAGGTTCTTAAACGCTTCAAGATTCCCATGATCTGTGAGTTTTTGTTTGTTTTTGATTTGTTTTTTGGTGCCACAGAGGGGACAACTATGCTGATCAACGTTGCCAACAAGCCTGGTGCTATCGGTCGAGTGTCACCATTCTTTAACTTGATCGATCCAGATCCAAAGGTTTTGGTGAAGTTTGATTATTCTACAGCGACACCCATTAGAGACAAGAATGGTCGTTGCATCAAAGTTAAACCTGGTGAAACGGGACTGTTTATTTAGCAGAGTTCCAGAACTCACCCTGAAGACCAAAGGAGACTTGGTTGTCTACAAGGTTTCCAAAGAAGCCAATGAGAAAAAGCTGGTGCGTGGTGCCTTCGAAGATGGAGACCTCTACTTTAATTATGGGAATGTCTTTTATTTAGCCAGTGACTACTCTACTTTCATGGCAGAATCGGAGACACTTTCAGATGGAAAGGAGAGAATGTGTCAACACCAGAGGTTGCCAATGTTCTGTCTGTTCCTGACTTCGTCCATGATGTCAACGTGTACGGAATCAGAGCGCCAAGTCATGATGGACGTGCTGGCACGGTAGCCTTGACCCTCAGTGAAGGGGAGAAAATGACACAGACCGGCTGAAGGAAGTGTACAAACTGTGTGAGGATGATCTCCCTTCATATGCCAGGCCTTTCTTTCTGCGCATGCGCATCTTACCAGAAGCCGTGCTTACAGGAACGTAAAAACAGCGCAGGTGGAACTAGTGGAGCAAGGTTATGACATGACAAACGTCAAGGACGCCTTGTATTATCGCGACACCAAGGCAGAAACCTACAGTCCACTCACATCTGAGGTGCTTGCAACCTTTCTGAAATCAAAGCTTTGATGTTTATCATGTTGCATATGTCAGGCAAACACAGAAAACAACAGCATATCACATTTATCTCTTGCAGCTAAACATATATTATATATATATGCATTTATAGATATATACATATACATATATATATATACATATACATATATATGTATACACATAATGTGTATATACATATGAGAAGTTATCTGATCTGCTGTTTTTGTTCTAAATGTGTGAATTAGTTCCCTTGCCTTTTGTATCAGTTATCTTTTCCTATCTTCTCCAGCTGAAGGAAACTACAGGGAAATTACCTGATCTGTTTGTTTTTGTCCTAAATCTGGCGAATTTGTTTCTTTGTTGTTCTTTTGTTTATTTTATGCGTTTTCTGCTTTTAGTTTCGATGTACAAGCATAATTTTAGTGCTGAATAGGAGTAATGGCTGTGTATCTTTAGCTTTGTCTATCAGTCTATGACAAATGGAAAACTAGCACAGCCTTTGTCACACCGCTTCATGTTCAAAAACATTTAAATATATAAACGAAATGATTACATAAATCCCCAACTTGTTTGATGTGCTGTTCTGTATTTCTGTGCTTGTCCACCACATCCGTCACAGGTCATTAGAATAAAAATAATCTGAATAAGCATTATGATAATAGAAATATAGAAAATAAACAAAGCTATATTTATCCAGACGAGGGAGAGACAGAGAGGGGGGAGGAGACAGAGGGGTAGAGGGAGGGAGCGAGGAAGGGAGAGAGATAAAACCATGTAATAAAATCCTCGTCAGGTCTCAAAACGTGGAGGAGATTGGAAGAAGACGAGCAGAGAAGAGAGTGTAGGTGTAGTAAGGGGGGGGGGGGGGACTAACACGTCGACTAATTATAGCTACAGCTCCACCCCGAAACTTCCACCCACATCACCACGAATCATGACACACGCTTTAAATCACCTCCTACTCTATCGCGCGTGGCAATGATGTATCGGAGCATAACCCGGCTTCAAACCTGTCACAGGTTATCGTCTCTGTAAGACCATCTACCCAAAAATGGGCCACACATCCACCCCTATCTGCTCATCCACATATCCACCCCTATCTCTTTACTATCATTTCCACGCCACCCCAGTATCCATCCAACCCCCCAAATATCTATTCCCCAAAACTCACAACTCCTCCGCCACAACTGCTCCCACAAGACATGTCTGCAAGACGATTTCCACACGGTGCACGAGCAAGAATTTTCCCCCACGGGAGATCCAACCCAGACATTTCTTCCAGCATAGACTTTGTGCCCCTTACTCGTAGCGATGGGGTCAGGTCCATGTTCCCAAGAGTCAGTGTTCCCATGATCTCTCAAAAGCTGAGAGAGAATGAATACTCCACAGACCACACCACCATTCTTGTGTGTGTGTGTGTGTGTGTGTGTGTGCGCGCGCGCGCGCGCGTGAGTACGTTGTGTTTGTATGTGTGTGTGTACGTGTGTGTGTACGTGTGTGTATACGTGTGTGGTGTGTGCGCGTGCGTGCGTGCGTGCCGTCCGTGCGTGCGTGCGTGCGTGTGTCCCCCGCCTTTCGCATATGAATGTGTATGTGCACCAGTTAGTTGCACTGAGCGCATGCAGACTTGACTATTGGACCTGGTCAAGCAAAATGTGATCGCCCTCTATCACGTGGTGTAGTGGTGTTAGCGCAATGGGCTATCTACAGTAAGGTCGAAGGTTCCAATCCCCATTAGTCCCTTCAAAAATCATTGTGGGATCATTCACTCCAACCAGCTCCTACCCAGAGTTGAGCGTGCTATATGGGCTCATTGGGAAGAATGAGACCACACAGTCGAGTCTCATTCACTTCACGGATGCTTCATCAACGGTGTTGATCAAATCTTCCGACCAACACCGCATGTGTCTGTATTCCTCCAGCCTGCTTGACACCAGGATAAAATCATGACAAGTAAGCTTAGAGTAGTACATCCCTGTCACGCAATCTCAATCCCAGATGGAACTCTTTAGCATCATGATTATCATCCTCACACTCATCATCATCACGACGTTGTAAAACTGTGCCAGCTTCTTAATTCTCAACTAAGATGACGTAGAAAGTGGGGCCCAAAAATTGAAAGGTGAGCACAAAAGACATCTAAGTGCGAGGATTCTTAAATCAAAACTGTGATCGCCAGCAAAATCAAGCAGCTGTCAGTCTCTCCGTGTATGGGTAGAACACAAGCACACAAGAACAAAAAAAAAAAAAAAAAAACGAACAAAGGGAAGGAAACAGACAAATAAACAGAATATTGAATAAAAGTCTAGGGGCAAAATTGACGTAGGGGTATGTTTGACGCTGTCTTCACCGAACGCTACATATAGACAGAGGAAGTGGAAGACCAGAGCGGCGCGTGTCAGACAGGAAGTAGACGTATAATGCCTGCTGCACGTGCAGGCAATTTACAGCTTCGTCGGCAGGAAATCCACGACACAGGTACTTCCCCCAACTTCAAAAACCTCCATATTTTCTCCACCCCTATCCCCACCCCTCTCTCTCTCTCTCTCTCCTCTCTCTCTCTCTCTCTCTCCTCTCTCTCTCTCTCTCTCTCTCTCTCTCTCGCGCGCGCGCGCGCGCCCCCTGTTCCATAGTTTAACATTCGGCGTAGTGATTCATACTAGCACACCAAACCACACTATGTTTTACTTACTGCTGAGAAATGCACCAAGTCACAATCCTATTTTCAGAATCTCACCAGTTTCTTCTTAAGAACATCCATAACCACAATACTGTGTCACGGCATTAGTGGAAAGAGTGGTGGCATACACGGTGTATAACTATGATACTGTGACGCAAAAAAAACAAAAACAATACAGCGCTGGAAAATCTGAAAACAAAACAGTGTTTGTTTTGTTGTTGTTGCTGCTGTGTTGTTTTAATATTACAGAATAGTCGTTATGTTCAAAAGAAGAAACAAAGAACTGAAGATGTTTAAGTATTCTTATTCTTACTGTAAAAGCCCAGCCGGCTGCACAGAGCTATTCAGGGCTATATCCACTCAAAATATACACAAAATCTGGTTGGAAAAAAGCTGGAATAGAAACTGAAGTACACATATCAATGCATGCGCAGACATAATCTAAGGATATGTCTCTAGCGTTGACCAATCCGCCCAATTTATCACCACGGAATTTAAAAAAAACAAACTTGAATTCAAATATAAACATAACCAAGGACACTACAACATGGAAAAAAACCAGACCCAAATTACCTAAATGTTTCTGCACGTCACATTTCCAGAGAGCCAAAAATGCATTTAATTCATGCACCCAATTATCAATCCTAAGTGAAAGTATGTAAGGCTTTATAGAACATATACAGGTGAATGAACCACCCTTGCAGAAATGATAGGAAGAAATGACAGAAAGCAAAAAGCAAGGTAGAAACAAAGAGAGTGACAGGAAAGATGAACTCTCTAATCCAAAATTTCCAGAAGGTGGGGGATATTATTTATCCTGACAGAGCCCTCAGAAACCCCCATGGGGGAAAGAGGTCTTTTAAACAAATCATTTGACATTACTAGTTTTGAAGAAAATTAGTAATAACACAGAATTTTAAAATGAAAATATTACTAGTTCTGATAAAAAAATTAAAAAAACGAAAAATACACATTACCCAATACTCATTATGTTGACAAAAGCAACAACAAAAAAACAGGAGAAAATTAAAACCACAAAATGTTACACAATTCTTGTTACAACACATTCTAACGACGCTTGGCAGACACAGAGGCATGATACAAAATAACTTTCCCTTTCTATACAGCACAAAAATACCTTTACCTTTCTATACAGCACAAAAATACCTTTCCCCTGTCTATATAGCACAAAAATCTCTCTGCTTTTCTCTCAAGATTCCGCCACAGCTCTGCGTTCGATTTGGCGTGCCGCAGCATCAAATTCCTGAGATTTTGCCGGTTTGCCGCCAATTCCACACGATCTGAGTTGTTGCCAGAAAGGCAGGGCCAAAAAAACAAGCTGATACTGCAATAAGTGGGGCCATAGGCTTTGGGGATACGATCAGGTTTGGGGATTTTCTGTTTGTTTGGTGGTGGTTGTGTTGTTGTTGTTTGTTGTTGTTGTTGTGCTGCTGTTGCTGTTGCTGCTACTGCTGTTGTTGTGTGTGGTGGTGGTGTTTCGTTGTTGTTGTCACTGCTGCTGCTGCTGCTACTGCTGTCGTTGTTGTTGTGTGTGTGGTGGTGGTGGTGGTTGTGTTTGTTTGTTTGTTTGTTTGTTTGTTTGTTTGTTTGTTTGTTTGTTTTTCTTGGTCTTCTGATCGTTTCTTACTCAGGAAGGGAATGACTCGTTTTAATCCATTTTCTATAGCGTAGGCGTGTCTTGTGATCAAAAGTAAGATTGACAGGAAAAGAGAATTCGAATACACACACAAACACACACACACACACGCGCGCACGCACGCACGCACACGAACACGCACACAGACACGCACACGCACACATACATACACACACACACACACACACACACGCACACACGCACGCACGCAACACACACACGCACACGAACACACACCCACATACACACACGCACACACTCACACGCACGCACGCACACACGCACGCATGCATGCGCACGCGCGCGTCGAGAGTGCATAAGTGTATTAGTGAAGAAGAAAGACTGACAGAGAGAGAAGACTGGCCGATGATGAGGAGAAGGAGGAAGACGAGTGAGAGACAGACAGACAGAGGATGTGTACGTCTAAGTCTGTGTGTGAAAGAGAGACAGAGACACAGACTGGCTTAAAAGTGAGAGAGAGGAGGGTAGAAAGAGAGACAGACAGACAGACAGAGAGAGAGAGAGTTTAATGCCCAGCCGTCTTCGAAGAGCCATATCAGGCTACGACAATTTCAAAACACACAACACCTTATTGAAAAAGAAAACTGGAAAAGAAATTAAGTTCACAGATCAAATGTATTCGCGTATATTCCAAGGGTATGTGCTTCTGGCATTGTCCATTCCATCCAATTTATCACCAGAGGGTTTAAAATGAAACAAACCCAATATAAAATGAAAACATTACTAAGCACACTGAAACATATTCAAAAATTGGCCAAAATTACTTAAAACTGCTTCTGCTTGTCACATTGCCTTGGAGGCAACAAAGGATCAATTCATGTACCCAAATATTAAACCTAGAGCAGAGTGTGTAAGGCTTTATAGAACACACACAGACAAATGGACAGCAAGGCAGAAAATGACAGTAAGGATGACAGAAGCAAAGGGCAAAGCAAAGACAAAAGAGAGCAACAGAAATTTCTAGCACAGAATTTGCAGGAGGGGATACTATGCATATTGAAAGAGGCCCTGATATCCCACGGAGGATTTCTTGGGCTAGAATACCTGCTTATTTGAAAGACAACTTTCTCCCTCGTCTACGACTCATACCTTTTGTCAGCATATTCCTCTGTACCTTCTTCCTCAAGTCTGCGTTGAAGACAACCTTTTGTCCGCATGATTTCCCTCTATTGTCTGTCTTCTCAAGTCTGACTGAAACATACCTTTTGTCCAGCAGTGATTTCCCTCTATTGTCTGTCTTCCTTCAAGTCTAACTTGAAGACATACCTTTTTGTCCAGCAGTGATTTCCCCCTCTATTGTCTGTCTTCCTTCAAGTCTAACATTGAAGACATACCTTTTGTCCAGCAGTGATTTCCCTCTCTATAGTCTGTCTTCCTTCAAGTCTAACTGAAGACAGACTTTTGTCCAGCAGTGATTTCCCCCTCTATGTCCTGTCTTCCTTCAAGTCTAACGTGAAGACATACCTTTTGTCCAGCAGTGATTTCCCCCTCTATAGTCTGTCTTCCTTAAAGTCTAACCTGAAGACAGACCTTTTGTCCAGCAGTGATTTCCCCCTCTATGTCTGTCTTCCTTAAAGTCTAACGTGAAGACATACCTTTTGTCCAGCAGTGATTTCCCCCTCTATTGTCTGTCTTCCTTCAAGTCTAACTTGAAGACACACCTTTTGTCCAGCAGTGATTTCCCCCTCTATTGTCTGTCTTCCTTCAAGTCTAACTTGAAGACATACCTTTTTGTCCAGCAGTGATTTCCCCCTCTATAGTCTGTCTTCCTTCAAGTCTAACGTGAAGACATACCTTTTGTCCAGCAGTGATTTCCCCCTCTACATGTTCACTCTTTTGCCCCACTCCCCTCCTGTCCTCCCCCTCCTGGTCTGTGTGTGCTTTGTGCCCTGGAGGTTTAGTCATTGTTGGTGATTGCTATGGTGAATGGTGAGAGTGAGCGCTTTGGTTTGTTTCTTGTATCAAGATCTGGCGCCTTATGAATGTCATTATTATTCTTTCTTATTCTTATTTATCGCTATTATTCACCTTATAACTGCCATTACTATTATTATTGTTATTATTACTATTTTGTTATTATTATTGTGATCATCATCATCATCGTCAGTAAGTAGTAGTAGTAGTAGTAGTATCTTTTTTTTTTACCTTCCTCAACCCTGAACGATATCAGTACGGGCCGGACGCCTCATACACAAAAGTATTTCTACTCGATACACAGGGGAGCACGTGCAACAAGACTAGAAGACAGGTGGGGGGGGGGGGGGGGGGGGGGAGAGACGACCGCAATGGGCCCAGCAAGGTGTCAGGTCTTGGCACACCACAACGGCCACCTACCTATCTGTGAATGACTCCAACCATAATAACCATGCTGTCTGTGCAGAGGTCCTGAACACTTGCCCAGACAGTTTGTATAAACAACTTAAAAGGCCGGAGGTTTTTTTGCTTGTTTTGTGTGTGTGTGTGTTCTACGATATTTCAAGAGTTCGGACGTACCACAAGGTCGCTCACCGAATACGAATACGAATACGAAATGTTTTAATGTGTTAGGCCTCTTCGCCCATTCACAAGGACACATGGGGGTGGGGGTGTGACATGAAACAACCAATGCAAAATAACAATAACAACAAATCTTTCAATAGTTCTTCGTGACATGGAAATCCCGATCACGGTACTGAACAGTTCAATGTTATGTACAGGATAATGTGATTTTACTGTCTATCTGATCACCCACCGATCAACGACATCGTTTTCACAGTCATTCACAATATTGTTATAGACTGTCTTTAAGGTGGATCCTGATGACGATTTTCACGATGGCCATCACTGGTGCTGGAGGTGACATTTAATTATAATTATAATATAATAATTATAATTACAATATTTATATAGCGCAAAATCTTGATAAAATCAAATCTAAGCGCTGAAGCAGACACACACGCACGCACGCACGCACGCACGCACGCACGCACACGCACGCACGCACACACACACACACATACACACACACACACACACACACACACACGCATGGCTATAAATGGGGAGAAAGAATAAAAGCAATAAAAGCAAGAATAAAAGCAATGGAAAATTATAGAGAGCATAATATACAATTATATATTATAACCATGTGATTCCCCTCCGAGTGGAGACAGGCTGCAGAGGAGGGGTTTGAGTGAGGTTAGGATTTTATGCGGAGGAGAAAAGGTGAGTTTTGAGAGCGGACTTGAAGGAGACAAAAGTAGGTTGCTGACGGACTGAGAGAGGAAGTTTGTTCCAGGAGAGTGGACCAGAAACAGAGAAACATTGGTACTCGGACGGACCGATGCATGGAGTGCATCCATGCTTTTAGCCATTTCCATCACACAGGTCATCAGTTCACCGTATTTACCTCCATAACTAACACATGGCTGTTGTGACTCGTGTGTATGACACCGAAGCCCCCCATGACGCCGCAAAGAGAAGACTATATCTCCCTGCAACACCCCAAGGAACAAGCGAAAGGGAAAAATATCAAGTAAAGTAGGTAATATCACACACCTGATAATTATGTCCTTGACTCAGGTACAAGGCTGTCGCCGATATCACTGGCATTCACGCACTTGTTATTGTTATTGTTTTTGTTTAAAGCCCAGCCGACTGCGTACAGCCGTATCAGGGTTGTAACCGCTTCAAAACTTACGAAACTTCAACAGGGAAAAAAGAAAAGGAAAGAAAATTAAGCACACACATCAATGCATTCACGTACACAATCTAAGGACCACTCCGTCCAATTTTACGTACAGAGAATTTAAAAAACACACCTGAATACAAATATAAGTATACCCAAGGACACAAAAACGTACATAAAAACGGGCATAAATTACCTAAAATTGCTTCCGCATATCTCACCTCCCAAGAGCCAAAAATACACTTAATACATGTATCCAAGTAGCAGTCCTAGAGAAAGTATGAAAGACTTTATGAACACATACAGGTGAACGGACCAGCAAGGCAGAAAATGATAGGAAGAAATGCCAGAAAGCAAAGGAACAAGGCAGAAACAAAGACAGTGACAGAAAAGAGGAAATTTCTAGCACATGATTTCCAGAAGGTGAGGGATATTACTCATACTGAAAGAACCCGCGGTATCCCCACGAGGGGGATTCACACACTTAAGTGTACAAAAGAGTTGTAAATATCACTCTTAATAAACGCCGCAAAACACGCATTATCAAAATACCCAACACTTACCAGTGACGTGCACACTTCTCTCCATGTAAACACACATTGTGCACCACTAACCACAGTGCATAATACACACCACACACACACCTTTTTTCTCTTCTCTCTCTCTCTCTCTCTCTCTCTCTCTCTCTCTCTCTCTCTCTCCTCTCCTCTCGTACAAACACACAGACTCTCTCTCTCCCTCTCTCTCTCACACACACTCAAACGCACACGCGCGCGCGCGAGGGCAGACAATAATGACGACATACATACATTATCATTACTTATAATGCTATCATTTCGGTTGAACAAGGACAGTGGTATCTTTGTATAACTTCACATAACCTAACTTCAGTAGTAATAATGTCTTGTTACCTTTTCCAGACGGAGCGATAAAAATGCACTCGTGGTGTCAGTTTAGCTAACAGAGAGTCCCACACCGCATCTGCCAAAACCGTTAAAACATTTCTGCTCTCTGAGTGCCTTCATAATTGGTAGTGACACCTCCTTTCCCTCCCCCCCCTCTCCTCTCTCTCTCTCTCTCTCTCGTGTTGCGTTTCTCTGCGTGCATGCGTGTGTGTGTGTTAATGCTCTCTCTCTCTCTCTCTCTCCTCTCCTCTCTCTCTCTCCTCTCTCTCTCTCTCTCTCTCTCTGTGTGCATATTTGTGTTAGTGACTAACTGACCTCTCTCTCTCTCGTCTCTCTCTCTCTCTCTCTCTCTCCCTCTCTCTCTCTCTCTCTCGTTCGCGTGCATGCGTGTGTACGTATGTGTGTGTGTGATAATGCTCTCTCTCGCTCTCTCTCTCTCTCTCCTCTCTCTCTCTCTCTCTCTCTTCTATCTATCTACTATCTATCTCTCTCTCTCTCTATCTCTCCCCCCGTCTTCTCATTGTGTGTGAATGTGACTTAGTCCACTGGCGTCATCACGTTTATTATTTAAAGTCACTGCTGTACTGATGCTATGAACTGCTACAGATGCTGTATACAAATTATCGTTAGTTTTGAACAAGGCATTTAATGATAATGCGCCGATAAGTGCTCTATGCGCCTTCAATTCTACAGTTAAACAAATAAATGAAATAGACATGTAACATACATTCACCATTTAGACCCGTTAGCGTTGTACACACACTCTCAATAACATCCGTATACAAGACACTACAAGAACACACTAATACAGGATAGGATAGGATAGGTCATGACAGGATAGGATAGGGTCAGTATAACAATGTTCATGTAAACAGAACCATTCACGAAAGAGGACTCACGGAAAGGGTAGACTTTAAGCGGGATCTTAACCCTTTGACACCCACAGCCTATTTACCAACTGCAAAAACTTGACCTTTTGACTCCTTCACCCTATCCACCAGCTTCCTGCAGGAATCTGGTGGATAGGGTGAGGGAGTCAAAGGTTAAGTTTTTGCTTTGCTAGTATGGTTGACAATGCAGGATGCTGGTGAACATGATGTGGGAGTCAAAGGGTTAAAAGAGGAAAATTTAGACAAACTTCTCAGGTCAAACGTCCAAAATGGCCACAAGACTGGAAAGACTGCAAAAGACTGTAAAGTCTGAGTATTGCTTCTGGATCGATGGATCCTGAACAGCCGAGTGTCAGAAGAAAGAGCGAAGTGTACGGAAAGCAAAGAACTGAAGTGTACGGAAGCAAAGACTGTAGCCAAGTGTGAAAGCATACGTGTGACTAGACATTATAAGAAACAACCAGCGAACTGTATAACATTGTAACGATGCTACGGGAATTAGTCTTTTGTTCTGCTGTGGGAATTAGTCTTTTCTTCTGCTGTGCTTATGCTCTCTGTTTGAAGCTGACTGTGTTAGATGTGCAAGTCAGTCATTTGTTCTGCTGTGTTTATGCTCTCTGTTTGAAGCTGACTATGTTCTGCTGTGTTATGCTCTCTGTTTGAAGCTGACTGTGTTCTGCTTGTTTATGTTCTCTGTTTGAAGCTGACTATGTTCTGCTGTGTTTATGCTCTCTGTTTGAAGCTGACTGTGTTAGATGTGCAAGTCAGTCATTTGTTCTGCTGTGCTTATGCTCTCTGTTTGAAGCTGACTATTTAGATGTGCAAGTCAGTCATTTGTTCTGCTGTGTTTATGTCTCTGTTTGAAGCTGACTATGTTAGATGTGCAAGTCAATCATTTGTTCTGCTGTGTTTATGTTCTCTGTTTGAAGCTGACTGTTAGATGTGCAAGTCAGTCATTTGTTCTGCTGTGTTTATGTTCTCTGTTTGAAGCTGACTATGTTAGATGTGCAAGTCATCATTTGTTCTGCTGTGTTTATGTCTCTCTGTTTGAAGCTGACTATGTTAGATGTGCAAGTCAGTCATTTGTTCTGCTGTGTTTATGTTCTCTGTTTGAAGCTGACTGTGTTAGATGTGCAAGTCATCATTTGTTCTGCTGTGTTTATGTTCTCTGTTTGAAGCTGACTATGTTAGATGTGCAAGTCAGTCATTTGTTCTGCTGTGTTTATGCTATTTGAAGCTGACTGTGTTAGATGTGCAAGTCAGTCATTTGTTCTGCTGTGTTTATGCTATTTGAAGCTGACTGTGTTAGATGTGCAAGTCAGTCATTTGTTCTGCTGTGCTCATGCTCTCTGTTTGAAGCTGACTATGTTAGATGTGCAAGTCAGTCATTTGTTCGCTGTGCTTATGGTGTCTGCCTGTCGCTGAGTGTGTAACGTGTACTCTGTGTATAAACCCATTCATGAGGGGCCTAGGCCTAAGATGAATAAATTATTCGAAGTCTGAATTCGGGTGTGGGGGGTGAGAGGGGTGGGTGTCAACGACCTTCACACATTAAAACATTGTCAGTGTCACTGTGAGAGGAAGGGGGAGAGAGGAGGGAGAGAGAGACAGAGAGAGACAGACACACAGACAGACAGACAGAGACAAGAAACAGAGAGAAAGAGAGCAGAGACAGACAGACAGACAGACAAGAAACAGAGACAGACACACACAGAGAGAGCAGAGACAGACAGACAGACAAGAAACAGAGAGCAGAGACAGACACACAGACAGAGAGACAGACACAGAGACAAAAACAGAGACAGATTGACAGAGACAGAGAGACAGAGACAGAGACAAGAAACAAGACAGAGACAGACAGAGACAGACAGACAGACTGAGACAAGAAACAGACAGTCAGAGCAGACAGAGACAGACCGAGACAAGAAACAGAGAGGACAGACAGACAGACAGGCAGGCAGGCAGACCAACAGACAGACAGACAAATCATGCGGGTGTATTTGCGACTTAAAACAATATGCATGGATTTCTGGTAGTCTGTTGCTATCATTGTTGTTGTCATTGTTGTTTCTTTGTTGTTATTGTTGTTTCTTGTTGTTAATATCGTTTGCCGCTGTTGCTATTGTTATAATTCCTTTAATAATAACAACAACACACCAACAACAACGGTTATAGCAACAAACCAACAAACGCCCCAGCAAAGAAAGGAAACACTTGAGGTATGTTTTGTCTTCCACCTTCAAAGGTCACCATTGTCCTCTGAGGGCATTCCTGCTGAGTAGCTCTGTACACACCCCACCTCCACCCACCCCATCTCTGTTACATCTCCACACAGGCTGTCTCAGGTTCTCACTGTGTGGGAACACACACACACACACCACACACACACACACACACACACATGACACACACCACACACGCACACACGCACCACACACACACACACCACCACGCACCGCACGTTTCATAACACACACACACACACACACACCACACACACACACACACACACACACACACACGCACGCACGCACGCGCGCGCACACAAACGCGCACATTCTCTCTCACACACACACACACACGACGCGCGCCACACACACACCTCACTCACCACCACTACCACCACTACCATAAGAGAAAGATACAGACAGTCAAACATACACGAGACAGAAACAGAGATACACCAAAGTCACAAACAATTACATAGAAGCCTAGAGACCAATCCGATTAACGTTCTTGGCAGATAGACAGTAGCAGCTGACACAGCCGCTGTGTTGTATTGGTGAATGTAAAAACGAATTATATCAACAACAAAAATCCACCCACCCTTCTATGCTGCAGTTGAAGTCCACACAATACATAAATAAAAGTCAGCAGCTTTATCAACCGAGTCGCCCATTCAAACACACACACAGGGGAGACATTCAGAAAGTTCACACTGTACTCAAACGTGAACATTCATATTCATATTCATATTATATTCATATTCATTTCTCTTTTTCACAGTGGATTTACCATTCGAAACTCGGGCTGCTCTTCTTTTTGAGAGCTCGTCGCCGCAGTGCAGCGCCACCCATTTTGTTTTTGGACCGAGACTGCAGAGAGGGAAGAAGGCCTTCAAGGAGAGGGACCTGGGAAATCAACCTCTCTCCGATGTTTTATACCAGGGCAGCCGGATATTTAAAAAAAAAACAACTGCTCTTCACGATTTTCAACTGCCGCTTACGGGTCTGACTCGTTTTTCATCCCCTTCCGGAGGACTAGACATTCAGTTTGATCTTCCGGTCAAACTGAGGGATCTTTAGCGTGCGCAAGCCAGAACGCACACGGGTCCGACGCGTTTTTCATCCGTTTCCGAAGGACTAGACTGATTCAGTTCGATTTTCCGGTCAAACTGAGGGATCTTTAGCGTGCGCAAGCCAGAACGCTTACGGGGCTTTGAGCTTCGGATTCACATGCTAATGGGCTGTGGGTTCGAATCCCGGGGTGCCCTTTGTTAAAACTGTCCCATTTTAACATCATTGTTGTTCTGGTGGTGTCAGTTTAGGATTAGATAAACCCCCTTTCCCCCACTTCCCTGGGATGGTTATCACCTGAGGTGGGTGTCGACGTAAAAACTGAACTAAACCAACCAACCAACGCTTACGGGTCCCACTCGTTTTTCATCCCCTTCCGAAGGACTAGACATTCAGTTTGATCTTCCGGTCAAATTGAGGAAAATAAAGTCGAAGCCTCAATGAGAAACGAATCCTGGAACCTCGAGTTTAGGCGCTGGCAGGCGAAGGTCTGAACCATTCTGCCACTTTTCTTCTCCTGAATACAGACAAGACAAACTGACAGACAGACAGACAGACGGCACGGGTAGATATGAATACTTCTCACCTTTGGGGAGTGGGTGAGGTGCTGTGAAGGCATGGAGATTAATATCTGCAGTGGTTGTGGTATGAAATGTTTTTTTCCCCCGCAGCCAACCACAGGTATTCCACAAGGTGTTTTGACTCGATGCTTTATTGCAACATACCCACATACCTACATCAATTCTTCTTACAGCCCCACCCCTCTCTATCAATCACTAACACCCTTCCTCTGACATACACACATACATACATACATATATGCGCGCGTGCGTGCGTGTGTGTGTGTGTGTGTGCGTGTGTGTGTGTGTGTGTGTGTGTGTGCGTGCGTGCGTGCGTGCGTGCGTGGTGTGTGTGTGTGTGTGTGTGTGTGTGTGTGTGTGTGTGTGTGTGTGCGTGCGTGCGTGCGTGTTTAAAGAGAGACAGACAAACAGACACACAGAGAGAAGAGACAAGAGACAGTCTAAACAGGTGTAAAGGTGATGATTGACAGTTTGAACAGTTGTCCGGTACTACAGTGGGGGTTATGTCATACGAAGCCAGTGCTTATAATGGATCGGAATAAAGACAGATGAACAACAACAAATAGAATTGAGGGATGGGAGGACAGGGAGAGAGAGAGAGGGAGAGACAGAGATAGACAGAGACAGAGACAGACAGAGAGAGAGACAGAAACATAAAGAGAGAGACAGAGATAGAGAGAGACAGAGACAGACAGAGAGACAGAGACAGAGAGACAGACAGAGAGACAGACAAAAACATAAAGACAGAGAGAGACAGACAGAGACAGACAGAGAGAGACAGAGACAAAAACACAAAGACAGAGAAAGAGACACATAGAGAGAGAAATACAGAGACAGAGACAGAGAGACAGGGACAGAGAGACAGAGAGAGACAGAGACAGAAACATAAAGAGAGAGACAGAGATAGAGAGAGACAGAGACAGACAGACAGAGACAGAGAGACAGACAGAAAGACAGAGACAGAAACATAAAGACAGAGAGAGACAGAGACAGACAGAGACAGACAGAGACAAAAACACAGACAGAGAAAGAGACAGAGAGAGAAAGAAATACAGAGACAGAGACAGAGAGACAGGGACAGAGAGACAGAGAAAGACAGAGACAGAAACATAAAGACAGAGAGAGAGACAGAGAGAGAGACAGACAGAGAGAGAGAGAAAGCTTTCCATCGCTTTTGTACTTTCAAAGACCTTTTTCCCATCGTCAATGCAAGACTGATTCACTATTTCGTTAAAATTCATTTTTAGAGAGACAGGGACGATAGTTAAATGGTTAGGAGACTTATCGTGCAACTGGACGCTGTAGCTTCAAACCTGCTGAGGTACCGTCTTTTTAATTACAGGACCTGGCCAGCTCA
>JAPXFY010000033.1:44123335-44128335 GCA_030674185.1 Monoplex corrugatus
GTTTCTTTGGTGTGCGTGCGTGCGTGTGCAAACGTGTGTTGTGTGTGAGAGAGAGAGAGAGAGTGACCGCGAAAGACTGACAGACAGACAGACAGACAGACAGAAAGTGAAAGAACAATAGACAGATATATACAAAGGGAGACCATGTCTGTGCATATCAATGTTATGTGAGAAAAACAGAGTAAGCAATATGTGTGTGCGTGCATGTGTGTGTGTGTGAGAGAGACAGAGAGAGGGAGAGAGGGGGGGAGAGAGAGGGAGGGAGAGAGAGGGAGGGAAAGAGAGGGAGGGAGAGAGAGGGAGGGAGAGAGACAGAAAGAAAGAAAGAGAGAGGGGGAGAGGGAGAGAGGAAGAGAGAGGAAGAGAGAGAGAGGGAGAGAGAGGAGAGAGAAAGAAAGAGAGAAAGAGAACTCAGGTCAAAAGAAATCAATCTCCCTTTTTTTCCACTTTTAGGGGGGGGGGGGGGGTGTAGACAATGCCACTAGCACTGACGGTGATACAGCCCACACAAACAAAACACAAAGGCAAAACACACAAAACAACAAAACATCTTCCATCAACAGTCTCATGTTTTGCCAGACCAACAGCACGTGGAACAGTGACTTGTCACTGTCTGCTCTTGTTGATGAAGTAGGGGGCTAGGCCTACCTGCACACACACACACGCACGCGCGCGCGCGCGCACGTACACACACAAACAAACAAACACATACATACACACAATATACACAGTCACTTTCATACACACACACGCAGGCACGCACGCACACACACACACACGCACATACACGCACGAATACACACACTCACACATATACACACACACGCACTCACAAACAGAGAGAGAGGGCGAAAGGGGCACGTCTTTGTTCATCTATAATGTGTGTGTGTGTGTGTGTGTGTGTGTGTGTGTGGTGTGTGTGTGTGTGTGTGTGTGTGTGTGTGTGTGAATGTGTGTGTGTGTGTGTGTGTGTGTGTATGTGTGTGTGTGTGTTTGTGTGCGCGTGTGTGTGCGTGTCTGTGTGAGCAAGCGCGTGCGTGCATGCGTGCATGCATATATGTGTGTGCGTGTGTGTGTATATTTAAATGAATGTTTTATCGCCGCATATTTATGAAAGCTTATGTATGCACAGATGCGTTTCTTTGGTGTGCGTGCGTGCGTGTGCAAACGTGTGTTGTGTGTGAGAGAGAGAGAGAGAGTGACCGCGAAAGACTGACAGACAGACAGACAGACAGACAGAAAGTGAAAGAACAATAGACAGATATATACAAAGGGAGACCATGTCTGTGCATATCAATGTTATGTGAGAAAAACAGAGTAAGCAATATGTGTGTGCGTGCATGTGTGTGTGTGTGAGAGAGACAGAGAGAGGGAGAGAGGGGGGGAGAGAGAGGAGGGAGAGAGAGGGAGGGAAAGAGAGGGAGGGAGAGAGAGGGAGGGAGAGAGACAGAAAGAAAGAAAGAGAGAGGGGGAGAGGGAGAGAGGAAGAGAGAGGAAGAGAGAGAGAGGGGAGAGAGAGGAGAGAGAAAGAAAGAGAGAAAGAGAGAGGGAGAGAGAGGGAGGGAGAAACAGAGAAAGAGAAAGAGAGAGAGATAAACAGAGAGAGAGAGAGGGAGAGACCGCAAGTGACAGAAAGAAAGAAAAAGAACGACACAGAGAGAAGATATATACAGAGGGACACCATGTCTGTGTATTTATCTATGTTATGTGAGGAAAAGAATGTAATCAATATGTGTGCGTGCATGTGTGCGTACGTGTGCGTGTGTGCGTGCGTGTGCGTGAGTGTGTGTGTCATTTCCTACGACAAATTAACGGCCAAAGAATTTTTGAGACAATTTTAGACAATGCTATGATTATGATGATGACAATGGGAGCGAAAATCATGATGCTGTGGAATTCCTCGCTGGGCTGAGACTGCATGACAAGGCTGTACTCTAAAATTACTGTCCGCATGTATATCCTAAGATCAACCAGGCCTGAGAGATACACACACCTGCAGTGTTGGACAGAAAATTTGAGCGACATAAGAACGATACATCCGCGAAGTGGATGAGACTCGACTGTGTGGTCCCAGTCTTCCAAATGAGCCTGTAACACGCTCAACCTTTGGGTTGGAGCCGAAAAATGCCAACGATGATTTTGACAGACATAATGGGGATTCGAACCCACAACTTTCCAGTCTTTGGTCCCTGGCGTGGTCCCAGTCTTCCCAATAAGCCCATAATCTAACACGCTCAACCTTTGGCTTGGAGCTGAAAAATCCTCACGATGATTTTGACAGAACTAATGGGGATTCGAACCCACAACCTTCCAGTCGTTGGTCCCTTGTGTGGTCCCAGTCTTCCCAATATGCCTACAACACGCTCAACCTTCGGGTTGGACCGAAAAATTCCCCACAGTGATTTTGACAGAACTCGGGGATTCGAACCCACAGACTTCCAGTCGTTGGTTCCTTGCGCTAACCACTGCATGACGGTGACGCCGTTTGTTTTGGCCAAGGTCATCTCTCTCTCTCTCTCTCTCTCTCTCTCTCTCTCTCTCTCTCTCTCTCTCTCTCTCTCTCTCTCTCTCTCTCTCACCTGAACGAGTCACTCGCACCTGAAGCCAGTAAAGATGTATTCCGAGGATTATTGAATCTCCCGTTGGGTAGGGGATTGGTTGGGATGAGTCGTAGAGATTTGGGTGGGGTAGGGGGTGAGGGGAGGAGTGTGTTGCGGGACTGGAGGAGAAGGGACACGGGGACGGTGTGAAACACAATACTAATCAAAACATTGTGACAGCTGTTTGCAATAACAACAGGGACGGGGTTCATACTGCTGCTGCTGCTACTAAGGATGGTGATGATGATGATGATGATGGTGATGGTGATGGTGATGGTGATGATGATGATGATGATGATGATGATGATGATGATGATGATGATGATAATGGTGACGATGATGATGATGATGATGATGATGATGATGATGACGACGATGACGATGACGATGACGATGACGACGATGACGATGATGATGATGATGATGATGATGGTGATGGTGATGATGATGATGATGATGATGATGATGATGATGATGATGATGATGATGATGATGGTGGTGGTGGTGATGATGATGATGATGATGATGATGATGACGATGACGATGACGACGACGACGACGATCATTATCATCATCATTATCAGTGTTTAAAGCCCAGTTGAGAGTACAGAGCATATCATGGCTATAACTATCTCCAAACACACACACAATATATCGTTGACCTTGGAGAAAAAAAGACGACGACGACGACGACGACGACGACGATGGCGATCATTATCATCATCATCAATGTTTAAAGCCCAGCTGACTGCACAGAGCATATCAGGGCTATAACTATTTCAAAACACACACACTATATCTTGACCTTGGAAAAAAAAAAAAACATGGAAAAAAAACACGGTACACATATGAATGCATTCACGCACAATCTGAGAATATGTCCCTGGCATTGACCAATCTGCCGAACTTATCACGTATTTATTATAAACATAACCAAGTACACTTAAACATATATAAAAACTCGCCTAAATTTCTTTAAATTGACTTTGCATACACATTCCTTAGAGCCAAAAATGCAGCCAATACATGTACCTAATTACCAATCTTAACAGAAAGTATGTAAGATTTTATACATGTAGTAAACATTCAGATGAATGAACCAGCAAGGCAGAAAATGATAGGAAGAGATGACAGCATACAAAGAAGCAAGGCAGAAACAAAGAGAGCGACAGAAAAGTGGAAATTTCCAGCACAGAATTTCCAAAAGGTAAGGATACTATTCATACTTAAAGAGACCCAGGTATCCATCCAAACGGGGGGGGGGGGGGGAAGATACTAGCAGGTAAACAAAAACAAAAGCAGTACTCACATTCACAGAGAAAAGGTGGCGCTACAGTACTTGCGATGCTTATCCTCCGGGTAAGCAGCCCTGTGTTCACACAGAAAAATCCTTTGTGAGATGATATAAACACAATACAATATAACAATAAAAGAATAACGAAACAATACTTTACACTTTTACAATGGCAATTCCTTTTTGTCTGACTTTTCTGTCATGTCTTGAGTTGCCAAAACAAAAAAACAAAACGGAAAAAAATCTACACATTTGTTCGGTATGTATAGCTGCTGCGACTCGGATAAAATACGCCCAATTAAACGTGCGTTTGCGTGTGCGTGATGTGTGAAAGAGAGGGAGGGAGGGGGGCTGGAGACATACAGTGATGTGTCAGACATCAGAATTATATTATACACACGTCTAGCTAACAAAGGTGTACTTTACTACCTTGTACAACTTATACTCTGCATGCAGCCCTGGGCTATCCGTGTGTCTTCTTGTCCGCATGCATGTGCGAGAGAGAGAGGAGGAGGGAGACAGACAGACAGAGAGAGAGGAGATAGAGTGAGAGGTGGATAGAGAGATGGAGAGAGAGGGAGACAGACAGACAGACAGACAGAGGTGGGGAGAGAAAGAGAGAGAGAGAGGATAGACAGAGAGGTGGATAGAGACATGGAGAGAAAAAGGGAGAGGGAGACAGACACAGAGGTGGGGAGAGAAAGAGGAACAGAGACAGACAGACAGACAGACAGAGAAAGGAGATATAGAGTGAGAGGTGGATAGAGATGGAGAGAGAGAAAAAGGGAGAGACAGACAGACAGACAGAGAGGTGGGGAAGAGAAAGAGGGAGAGAGAATGAGAGATAGACAAAGAGGTGGATAGAGAGAAAAAGGGAGAGAGAGAGAGACAGAGAGATAGGTGGGGAGAGAAAGAGGGAGAGAGAAGGAGAGATAGACAGAGAGATACAGAGAGATGTGGAGAGAGAGATGGGGAGCGAGAGAGAGAGAGAGGGCGACAGACAGGCAGAGAGGTGGGGAGAGAAAGAGGGAGAGAGACAGAGACAGAGTCAGACAGACAGACAGAGGAGGTGGCTGATAAGAAATACAGAGATATACTTCAAATGT
>JAPXFY010000033.1:44148335-44155835 GCA_030674185.1 Monoplex corrugatus
TATGTATGCATGGACATTCTCTCTCTCTCTCTCCTCTCTGTGTGTGTGTGTGTGTGTGTGTGTGTGTGTGTGTGTGTGTGTGTGTGTGTGTGTGTGTGTGTGTGTGTGTGTACGTGTGTTTGTATGTTTTGTATGTTGTGTGTGTGAGAGAAAGAGAGAGAGAAGAGAAAGAGAAGAGAAGAAAGAAGAGAGAGAGAATTTTTCGTGGTTGTTTATATTTCTTTTATCTTAGTTTGGGACATGTGTTCAGCGTTATCAATTACAATTTAACTTGTAAGTTCTAAATACACCACAGTGTTTTTTTGTTTTGTTTTTGTTTTGTCTGGGGTTTTTTTGTTTGTTTATATGTGTGTGTGTGTGTGTGTGTGTGTGTGTGTGTGTGTGTGTGTGTGTGTGTGTGTGTGTGTGTGTGTGTGTGTGCAAAGACAAGAAAACTAAAGGAAGAATATTTCTATGGCGTGACTTTTTCAATTTTCTTTCAACACAGGAGTCAGCCGTTTCCGGTGTTCACACAGTTACACCGATTACATTACAGCAGTGGTGTGGGGGGGGGAGGGGGCGGGGGGCTGTGACTGAATACCCAACATACAAGCATTTCATTTGAACGGCATGAAAACAGTGTTTGTCATTAAGAAAAAATGTGCGTGAAGAAACTGGAGTATCCAGGTTTGGTGAGATTACAACACAGGGCGGTACGCTTTACGTGGGAGTGGGTGTGAGAGAGAGGGGAGGGAGGGACAGGCAGACAGAGATAGAGAAACAGAGACACAGAGAGTGTGTG
Organism: Monoplex corrugatus; assembly: GCA_030674185.1. Classification (NCBI taxonomy): domain Eukaryota; kingdom Metazoa; phylum Mollusca; class Gastropoda; order Littorinimorpha; family Ranellidae; genus Monoplex; species Monoplex corrugatus. Next base: position 44,149,117 of record JAPXFY010000033.1, read on the forward strand.
CGAGATAGAGAGACAGAGAGAGGGGGGAGAGAGGGAGAGACAGACAAACGGACGGACGGACAGAGACAGATAGAATGTGTGTGTGTGTGTGTGTGTGTGTGTGTTGTGTGTGTGTGTGGTGTGTGTGTGTGTGTGTATGTATGTGTGTGTGTGTGTGGTGCGTATGTGTGAGCGTGCATGCCTACACATGCAGTATGTGGTGTGTATTTGCTATATACATATATGTATATATAGATACAGATATATATATATATGTATATATATAAGAGAGAGAGATTATATATATATATAATTATAATAGATAAATACATCAGACGAGCATGGGTGTGTGTGTGCGTGCGTGCTGGTGTGTGTGTGTGTGTGTGTGTGTGTGTGTGTGTGTGTGTGTGTGTGTGTGTGTGTGTGTGTTGTGTGAGCGTATGTGTGAGCGTGCATGCCTACACGTGTGTGCATGAATGTGCAAATACAATGACAGTAGTGGCGTGGGTGTGCTTGCCTGCGTGTGTCTGCATGGATATGTGCATACAAATAAGCTAATCAGCACGAGTATTTCGAGGTTATCTATCACAGGATTTTTACCCTACTGGCTGACAATGCAGGATGCTCTGTGGACAGGGTGCGGGAGTCAAAGAGTTATAATGGGATAGAAAAACACGCCAATACTTAGAGTTTTTTTGTTTGTTTTTGTTTGTTTGTTTGTTTGTTTGTTTATCTATTCGTTCAAAGTGTCGGACAAGAACTAAACCGAAGACTTTGGTCCACAGGTCTATCCACTAAGCCAGCTAGACTACTGCAAAAAAACTGAGGGCATTCTTCAGTCTTTCCCTTCCTCTCTACAACCTTGTGAACAATGTAGTCCACTGTTGACAGGCCTTTCAACCCTTTACAGATGCAGTGACAGTGATCTTTGTGGGAGAAAATATTGGACAGTTTTTGCGAGTGGATGAAGACAGAAAAAGTAGGCAATACACTTGCAGTGACAAAAGATAGATTCGTATGGAGGGCCATGATTGTCAACGCCTTACGGCAAGGTACATGATGATGATAATGATGAGAATGTAGACTTATTAGATTTTTACTATACTTGGGATGTATCATTGTTTCTAGCAAAAGTCAGTCTTATAGCAAGGATCCATTCCCCTCCCCTCTCACCAAATAAGTCCAGGATGTGGGCCAGAATGGTTAAGTCTTCAGAATCCGAGGAAATGTTAATTTGAACCTGTTAAAACTGTTTTTAAAATGGACAGAGAAATTGAGACCACAGTCCTAAAGGCAAATGCAGTGAACCACCAACTTTTTGCTTTTTTAAGACGGGATAACAAACATATCAACCTTTGTTGGGATTTTTGTTGTTGTTGTTGTTTTGCTTTGTTTTTTTCTGCTTTGCTTTGTTTTGTTTCGTTTGTTTTGTTATTTTGTTTTGGTTTTTGGTGTGTGTGTATGTGTGTCTGTGTTTGTCTGTGTGTGCACGTCTGTGTGTGTGTGTATGTGTTTCTGTGTATGTGTCTGTGTGTATGTGTCTGTGTCTGTCTGTGTATTCGTGTGTGTATGTGTCTGTGTCTGTCTGTGTGTGTGTCTGTGTGTGTCTGTGTATGTGTATGTGTGTGTCAGTGTGTGGGGTATCTGTGTTTCTGTCTGTCCGTGTGTGTGTGTGTCTGTATGAGCCTGCGTCTGTGTGTGTCTGTCTCTCTGTGTATGTGTCTGTCTGTGTGTCTCTGTCTGTGTGTGTCTCTCTCTCTTTGTGTCTGTCAATGTGTCAGGCAAGGACTCAACTCGAGAAGTCTGTCCACAAAGCCAGCCAACCCATTCCAAAACAACTGGGACCATTGTTCAGTCTTTCCCCTCCCTCTCTACCACCATGTGAACAATGCAGGCCGCTGTTGACACGCCTTAACTCTTTACACAGATACTGTGACACCAATCATAGTGGTGTGTGTGGTGGGTCTGACTGAATACAGTTAATAATGTAATGCATTTCGTTTTCACGGCAGGTAAGGCCTACAGTGAGTGTTGTCATTATAAAGACGTGTCGGTGAAGAGGCTGGATTATTCGGGTTTTGTGAGGTTTGATACTGGGTGACATGCTGGAGTGTGTTTGTTTGTGTTGTTTTGCTTGCTCGTGTGTGTGTGTTTGTGTGCGTGTAAGTGTGTGTGTGTATCAGAGTGGGGGTGCGTGATGTGTGTGTATATGTGTGTGTGTGTATGTGTGTGTGTATGTGTGTGTGTGTGTGTGTGTGGTATCTGAGTGGGGGTGTCTGTTGGGCTGTGTGCGTCTGTGTCTGTGTGAGTGTGTGTCTATGTGTCTGTCTGTGTCTGTCTGTGTGTGCGTGTCTGTCTATTTGTGTGTGTGTCTGTCTGTGTGTGTATGTATGTATGTGTGTGTATGTGTGTGACTGTGTCTGCATGTGTCTCTGTGTCAGTGTCAGTGTGTGTGTGTGTCTGTGTGTGTCTGTCTCTGTGTAAGTGTTGTGTGTGTGTGGTGTGTGTCTCGTGTGTGTCTGTGTCTGTGTGTGTATGTTTTGTGTCTGTGTGTGTGTGTGTCGGTCTGTCGGTCTGTCTGTCTGTCTGTCTTGTGTGTCTGTCTGCGTGTCTGTGTATGTCTTTCAATATGTCAGGCAAGGAGTCAAACTCGAGACGTCGATCTACAGACCCTTCTATCCACAAAGCCAGCCGATCCATTCCAAAACAACTGGGACCATTGTTCAGTCTTTCCCCTCCCTCTCTACCACCATGTGAACAATGCAGGCCGCTGTTGACACGCCTTAACTCTTTACACAGATACAGTGACTGCAATCATAGTGGTGTGTGTGGTGGGTCTGACTGAATACAGTTAATAATGTAATACATTTCGTTTTCACGGCAGGTAAGGCCTACAGTGAGTGTTGTCATTATAAAGACGTGTCGGTGAAGAGGCTGGATTGTTCGGTTTTTGTGAGGTTTGATACACGGTGACATGCTGGAGTGTTTGTTTGTTTTGTTTGCTCTGTGTGTGTGTGTGTGTGTGTGTGTGTGTGTGTGTGTGTGTGTGTGTGTGTGTGTGTAAGTGGGTGTGTGTATCAGAGTGGGGGTGCGTGAGTGTGTGTGTATATATGTGTGTGTGTGTATGTGTGTGTGTGATCTGAGTGGGGGGTTGTCTGTCTGTTGGTCTGTGTGCGTCTGTGTCTGTGTGAGTGTGTGTCTACGTGTCTGTCTGTTGTGTGTGTGTGTCTGTTTGTCTGAGTGTGTATGTATGTATGTGTATGTGTGACTGTGTGGTATGGTCTTGCCTGTGTGTATGTGTCTGTGTCAGTGTGTGTGTGTGTCTGTGTGTCTGTCTCTGTGTGAGTGTGTGTTTCCTGTGGGTCTGTGTGTGTATGTACGTGTCTGTGTGCGTGTGTGTGTATGTCTGTCTGTATGTGCCTCGTGTGTGTGTGTGTCTGTGTGTCTGTGTGTGTGTGTGTGTGTATGTGACTATCTGTCTGTCTGTGTCTTTCAATATGTCAGGCAAGGAGTCAAACTCGAGACGTCGGTCCACAGACCTTCCTATCCACAAAGCCAGCCAACCCGTACCCAAAACAACTGGGACCATTGTTGAATCTTTCCCCTCCCTCTCTACCACCATGTGAACAATGCAGGCCGCTATTGACACGCCTTAACTCTTTACACAGATACAGTGACACCAATTGTGGTATGTGTGGTGGGTCTGACTGAATACAGTTAATAACGTAATGCATTTCGTTTTCACGGCAGGTGTCCGTGAAGAGAGGCTGAGAGTGGTTGTCGGGTTTTGTGAGGTTTGATACTGGGTGACATGCTGGAGTGTGTTTGTTTGTTTGTTTGTTTGTTTGTTTGCTTGTCGTGTGTGTGTGTGTGTGTGGGCGTGTAAGTGGGTGTGTGTATCAGAGTGGGGGTGCGTGAGTGTGTGTGTGTATATGTGTGTGTGGGTATGTGTGTGTGTGTGTGTGTGTGTGTATCTGAGTGGGGGGGGTGTCTGTCTGTTGGTCTGTGTGCGTCTGTCTGTGTCTGTGTGAGTGTGTGTCTACGTGTCTGTCTGTGTCTGTCTCTGTGTATGCGTGTCTGTCTGTGTGTGTCTGTCTGTCTGTGTATGTATGTATGTATGTGTGTTATGTGTGTGACTGTGTCTGCGTGTGTGTCTGTGTCAGTGCGTGTGTGTGTGTCTCTGTGTGTGTCTGTCTCTGTGTGAGTGTGTGTGTGTGTGTCTCTGTGTGTGTCTGTGGTGTATGTATGTGTCTGTGAGTGTGTGTGTCTGTCAGTCTGTCTGTCTGTCTGTCTGTCTGTGTGTCTGTCTGCGTGTCTGTGTATGTCTTTCAATATGTCAGGCAAGGAGTCAAACTCGAGACGTAGGTCCACAGACCTTCCTATCCACAAAGCCAGCCAACCCTACCCAAAACAACTGGGACCATTGTTGAATCTTTCCCCTCCCTCTCTACCACCATGTGAACAATGCAGGCCGCTGTTGACACGCCTTAACTCTTTACACAGATACAGTGACAGCAATCATAGTGGTGTGTGTGGTGGGTCTGACTAAATACAGTTAATAATGTAATGCATTTCGTTTTCACGGCAGGTAAGGCCTACATGAGTTTTGTCATTATAAAGACATGTCGGTGAAGAGGCTGGATTGTTCGGGTTTTGTGAGGTTTGATACACGGTGACATGCTGGAGTGTGTTTGTTTGTTTGCTCGTGTGTGTGTGTGTGTGTGTGTGTGTGTGTGTGTGTGTGTGTGTGTGTTGGTTGATGTTGTGTGTGTCTGTGTGTGTGTGTGTCTCTCTCTCTGTCTCCGTCTCTCTCTGTCTCTCTCTTTTCTCTCTGGTCTATCTGTCTCTTCTGTCTGTGTGTGTTTTGGTGTGTGGTGTGTGTGTGTGTGGTGTGTGTGTGTGTGTGTGTGTTGGTGTTCGTTCATTATTTCTTTTACATAACTGAAAATGTTGTAAGGTGTGAATGTGTGTGTGTGTGTGTGTGTGTTGTGTGTGTGTGTGTGTGTTGTGTGTGTGTGTGTGTGTGTTTGTGTGTGTGCGTGCGTGTGTGCGCGCGTGTGTGTGTGTGGTGTGCATGTGTGTGCATGTGTGTGTATGTGTGTGTGTGTATCTGAATGGGTGTGCTGCGCGTGTGTGTATCTGAGTGTGTATGTGCGTGTGCGTGTGTGTGTGTGTGTGTGTGTGTGTGTGTGTGTGTGTGTATGTGTGTGTGTGTGTGTGGTGTGTGTGTGTCTGTGTTTGCATTATGTATGCATTATTTCTTTTAACGTCTATTCACGTATGTGCTTTTAGACAATGAAAAAAGGGGGAAATGGACATAGAAAAATGAGAGCACAGTCCAAAAGGTAAATTGCAGGAAGCTGGTGGATAGGATGAGGGAGTCAAAGGGTTAAGTGTGTTGTGTGTGTGTATGTATGTATGTACCTACGTACGTATGTATGTATCTATGTATGCATGTATGTATGTGTGCATGCTCGCGCGCGTGTGTCCGTGTGTGTGCGAGTGCATGTGGGTGTGTCTTTATAAGAGTATGTCTATGCATACATGTATGTGCGTGAATGAGCTTGGGTGGTATACACGTGTGGCTATGTTTGTATTAATCATTTAATGTGTATGTATGTGCGCGACACACACACACCCCGACACACACACACACACACACACACACACACACACACACACACACACACACACACACACCACACACACACACACACACACACACACACACACACACACACCTGACAATATTTTCAGTCATGCAACCAACATTTCAGTTTCACTTTCAATTACTCAAGATGACGTCTCCACGCTCGCCGCAATACATAACATATGCACTGACTCCATATGATGGAAAAAATCCAAAACGAACATGGCAAAAGCCCTATCTATCTATACCTGTGCATAAACCCTAAGCGCTGGCAAGGTCTGGGAAATAGAGTTATTGGAGTTATTTCAAGAGAAATTCACTGCGCTCGGACAGTCCATATGCGCTCCACCCAAATCCGCCAGCAATTGTCTGACAGATTTCCTGAGCCTGCACAAAACCCTACGCGCTGGCAAGGTCTTGAAACGGGGAAAGGGGAGAAGGGACCTTCAAACACTAAGCTGACAACACCAGAATGATGGAAACATTAAGATGGGCAGCAACAGGCCAGTGGACCTATCAAACACTAAGCTGACACCACCAGAATGATGGAAACATTAAGATGGGCAGCCAACAGGCCAGTGGACCTATCAAACACTAAGCTGACACCACCAGAATGATGGAAACATTAAGATGGGCAGCCAACAGGCCAGTGGACCTATCAAACATAAGCTGACACCACCAGAATGATGGAAACTTTAAGATGGGCAGCCAACAGGCCAGTGGACCTATCAAACAGTAAGCTGACACCACCAGAATGATGGAAACATTAAGATGGGCAGCAAACTGGCCAGTGGACCTATCAATCACCAAGCCGACACCACCAGAATGATGGAAACATTAAGATGGGCAGCCAACAGGCCAGTGGACCTATCAAACACCAAGCTGACACCACCAGAATGATGGAAACATTAAGATGGGCAGCCAACAGGCCAGTGGACCTATCAAACACTAAGCTGACACCACCAGAATGATGGAAACATTAAGATGGGCAGCCAACAGTCCAGTGGACCTATCAATCACCAAGCTGACACCACCAGAATGATGGAAACATTAAGATGGGCAGCGAACAGGCCAGTGGACCTATCAAACA
>JAPXFY010000033.1:44160835-44175835 GCA_030674185.1 Monoplex corrugatus
TCCACAGACACACACACACATCCACAGACACACACACACATATTAACGCCTAAATAACCCACCTATAATGATTTTTTTTTCCAATACAAAATTTGAACTGCCAGAAATCTAAAGGAAAATTTACACACACACACACACACATGCACGCACGCACGCACACAAACATACTAACACCTAAATAACCCACCTGTAATGCTATTTTTTTCCAACACAAAATTTGGACTGCCAGAAATCTACAGAAAATCTTATTTTTACACACACACACACACACACACACACACACACACACACACACACAACACACACACACACACACACACAACACACACACACACACACACACACACCACAAACACAAACCCCCACCCCATTAACCATCACCCTACACAACAATATTTTTCAAGACAATTTATCTGCCAGAAATCTACAGAAAGCTAAAGACAGCAGACAGCCAGAGGCCCACAAAAAACAGCAGACACTGTACCACAAATAGAATGCTGAGTGGGGCTGATGTCCACTGATAGACCATAATCAGTGCACCTTATTTATTATTCAATATATACAGACAGGCAGGGAAGAAGAAAGAACTCAACTGTGGAAAGGAAGAGGCACTGTCTAAAAGAAGACAAACAATAAACAGGGGAGGAAGTTGAGAAAATGAAAGGGGAGACACAATCGGCAAAGCAGGGAGGGGCAGACAGAGGAGGCAAGGAAAATGAAAACCAAAATAAAGAAAGAAAGAAAAAAGAATAAACAAACCACATAGAAAAAAGACACACAAAAACAAGATGGTCAAGCCATACTCATAGTCTCCTTTTAGGGCAAACATCATTACAGAAAATCTAGATTTTGTACTTCTCAGATGGACAAACCATGCTCACAATCTTCTTTTTGGACAAAACTTTATTACATAAAATCTAGATTTTGTTACTTCTCAGATGGTCAAACCATGCTCACAATCTTCTTCTCTGTATAAACATCATTATAGAAAATCTAGATTTTGTACTTTTCAGATGGTCATACCATGTTCACAATCTTCTTCTTCCTGTACAAATATCATTATAGAAAATCAGGATTTTGTACTTTTCTGATGGTCAAACCATGCTCACAATCTTCTTCTCTGTATAAACGTCATTATAGAAAATCTAGATTTTGTACTTTTCAGATGGTCATAACCATGTTCACAATCTTCTTCTTCCTGTACAAACATTATATAAAATCAGGATTTTGTACTTTTCAGATTGTCAAATCATGTTCACAATCTTCTTTTTTGTACAAACATCGTTATAGAAAATCTAGTTTTGTACTTCTCAAATGCTCAATCTATGCTCACAATCTTCTTTTTGGACAAAACCTTATTATATAAAATCTAAATTTTTGTACTTCTCAGACGGTCAATCCATGCTCACAATCTTCTTCTCTGTATAAACATCATGATAGAAAATCAGAATTTTGTACTTTTCAGATGGGTCATAAACCAATCGGTTTTCACAAATTCATCTTCTTCCTGTACAAACATTATAGAAAATCAGGATTTTGTACTTTTCAGATGGTCATACCATGCTCACAATCTTCTTTTTGGACAAACTCTTATTACAGAAAAGCTAGAGTTTGTACTTCTCACGGTCATGGGAACCCTCTAGAACAGACATAACACTGCTGCTTGGTCACTTTAGTGAAGTCCACCAGTGAAAATTCTGACCCAGCCTGCATAGAACACTGCCTACATACATACCTTACTAAAGACAGCAATCGCTCAGTCAACGAGCAAGACACCTTTGACCTTGGTAAAACGACCACAGTGATGGCCCTCAAACAACAGCCCCCATGAACCATCGACACCAAAGACCCCAAACTAAATTCAACTCAGGCACAGAAACACTAAAGGAAACTGAAAGTGAGATCACCAGGAGATCAGAGCAAGATGGGGGGGCCACAGAAACTGTGACAATATTCACAATGCTAAAATCATAATGCCTGATGATTTCACGATGATGGGGATACTGACTACGATACAATGCATTTCCATTTAGGACTGTAATCTGGTACAATATTCACAACGCTAAAATTATAATGACTGATGATTTCATGATCATGAGGATATAAACTACTATGCTACGGAGTTCTATTTAGAATTGAGTCTGCTTGACAGTACTGTACTGTCAACTTGATATCATAATATACCCTGGCATCAGCCAGGCCAAAGAGATTCAGATACCTGCAGTGGTGGTCAGGAAATTTGAGTATCACTCTCAGCGACACATCAGTAAAGTGGGTCAGACTCGACTTCCCAACAAGCTCATAGCAGACTCAACTCTAGGTAAGAGACTATCAGGGCAGATGAATCGGAAAACATTTTTTATCTTTTTCAGGAAATGGAGGTTTGAACCCACAACTTCCCAGACAGTAATCTGTCACATAACCACTCTGCCATGGTGACAAGTTATGGTCTTCACCTTTACTATGGTTTCTGCCTGTATCAATCACCACATGATGATGATGTGGGAACCTCATTAAAGAACTGTTGTACGGTTGTGAGGCGTGGACAGTCAGCAAGCAAAGCCAGAGCAAGATTGAGGCAGCCGAGATGTGGTTTCTCAGAAGAATGTTGAGAGTTCCATAGACAGCAAAGAAAACAAACAAGACAGTCTTGATGGAGGCAGACACAAGTATATCACTCATAAGGAAGATTAGGAAAATACAGGCAACATTTATAGACCATTTTATGAGGAAGGGGGATTTGGAGCACCTGGTCACAACGGGAAAGCTGGAGGGAAAGAGCACCAGGTAGACCCAGGGAGAGAATGCTGGACGGACTTGCAGAGTGGCTGGGGATGAGGAGGGGGGGAGATGCTAGGGGCAACGAGAGATAGAGATGGTTGGAAGTCCATGGTCGCCAACACCATGCGGCAGGGCACCTGATGATGATGATGATGAGGAAAAAAGTGGTAAATACAGAGAGAGAAAAAGATTATGTGCGCAAGTCTTGACTGAAGAAGGAAGCATTCCTGTCTGTTTACTCTAAAACAATAGTTGCAATATGTTTCTTTTTCAATGAAAATGTCTTGATGAAAGACAGATTACAACAAAAGGAAAGAGATCAACAGGTTATTGTTAATGTTACTCTTGTTTAAAGCTAAGCCCACTGCATACAGCCATATCAGGGCTATAACCGTTTCACAATAAACACAATACTTCAACAGGTAAAAAAAAAGGAAAAGAAAATGAAGAACACATATCAATGCATTTGCACACATAATCTATGGAGATGCCCCTGACACTGACACCTCCGTCCAATTTATCATGAAAGGGATTTAAAAAAACAAACCTGAATACAAATTTAAATGTAACTAAGGACACTAAAACATATCTGTAAAATTAAAAACAAGCCTTAAAACTGCTTCCGCATATCACATTTCCCAAGAGCCGAATATGCACGTAATACATATATACCCAATTATCAATCCTAAGAAAAAGTACATAAGACTTTATCAAACACATACAGATGAATGGACAAACAAGCCAGAAAACTACAGGAAGAAATGACAGAAAGCAAGGGAACAAGGCAGAAACAAAGAGAGTGACAGAAAAGAGGAAATTTCTAGCACAGAATTTCCAGAAGGTGGGGGGGATACTACTTATACTGAAAGAGCCCCAAGCGTCCCAAAGGGGGGGGGGGGGGGATCAACAGGTAAACATGAACTTTATAACTAAAACTGAAAGAAAAAAAAGAGAAATTCAGACAAGCAAACATACCAGACAAAGCTACAGAAATAGAGCATGATGGATTATGGAAACATCAAAACACTCCCACCAGAGCTCACACTGACACAGACTTCTACACTGACATAAGCCTGCACACTGTGGGCTAAAAATGTGTACATACATACACACATTAGACAAAATCAGAACGCTAGAAAAATTCATAAGGAAAAAAGCATATTTTGAATATATCCTGTGCTGCTTGTGTTGAATGGTTGATTTTGTGTGTGTGTGTGTGTATGTGTGTGTGTGTGTGTGTGTGTGTGTGTGTGTGTGTGTGTGTGTGTGTGTGTGTGTGTGTGTGTGTGTGTGTGTGTGTGTGTGTGTGTGTGTGTGTGTGTGTGAGTGAGTGAGTGAGTGATGTGTGTGTGTGTGTGTGTGTGTGTGTGTGTGTGTGTGTGTGTGTGTGTGTGTGTGTGTGTGCGAGTGAGTGAGTGAGTGTGTGTGTGTGTGTGTGTGTGTGTGTGTGTGTGTGTGTGTGTGTGTGTGTGTGTGTGTGTGTGTGTGTGAATTATGTCTGTGTATATATATGTGCACATATGCATGTACATTATTTTCAGTGCTATAGTACGTATCTTCTTTTGTGTAATTCTTTGTTTTACATGACTGCTAGCAGAGTGGTAACCTGATGGATACACTCATACAGTGTTCATCTGGGAAGGAAACCAGAGACCTGTACAACTACAAGGTTCAAATCATGATCCAACAAGCCTTCTACTTGGCCATGGATGAGTGATAGTCTGGGTGTTGTTCTTGTTCTTGTTGTTTAGTGTCCACAATCAACACGTTGATTACTCTGACACTATCACACGGGGGGGTACGCCTACTTCTACTACTACTGGTGGAGTATGCGAGCTCCTGACGTGAACACGCCAGGAGACGCGGCTCCAACCACAGCTTCAGTCAAAGATTCGTTCCACTCAGGGATGGTTCGCGGGAGGAACGAATACATTCTGTAATCCCGTGAACACTGAAGTCTAGCAAGCTGCCTTGAGTGTGCTCTTCTGTCCCTCTCCTTTGCTGCTCTCAACTTTGATTCCTGGGATTTGTGTATTTTGCCAAAATCTACCTGGACCATGTTGTTAATAATTTTGTACATCATGGTGAGCCTTGCGATCTTATGTCGGCTTTGTAGAGATATCCATCCGAGGTGGTGTAACAAGTTGGTGACGCTAGCGGTTCTTTTATAGCGATTTAAAACAAAACGTGCTGATCTTCATTGCACGGCCTCAATTTTTGTGATCTGTCCTTCTTTGTACGGGTCCCACACAGTGTTAGTTTTTGAGATAAGACAATAAACCCAGTTTCCATGTGCAGTATATACTGACCCAGTGCACACAACTCATGACAAAAAAAATGGCTGTCACTGGCAAAAATCCCTAGGAAAATCACTTGGATGAATAAATAAGAAAAAAATACACACAAGGAGAGGGGAAAAAAACTGAAAATGGGTGGCAATGTACTATGGGGATGCACTTACACCCAGAAGCATAAACTGCTTATCAAGTGGCAAAAATCTGTTGAGAAAAAAAGATACTCGTCTCAGCTAATCCATCCAATTCCATCTAATTTCCTTGTTGTTTGTGTCTGTTATTCTTACTTGTTTTTTGTCTGTCACTTCTACTGTCTATGTTTTATATGTATCCAGGTAATTCACCAGTATAACCTGGATCCCATGTTAAAAAAAACTTTTACTTGGTTTTGGTTGTCTGTTTATTCTTAGTTCTTACTTGTTTTTTTTGTCTGTACATTTCTACTGTCTATGTTTATATGTATCCAGGTAATTCACCAGTATAACCTGGATCCCATGTTAAAAAAAAACTTTTACTTGGTTGATCAAATATAATACATTTTCATTGCTCTGGCAGCTCACATCAAAACTTGCTGCTAAGTTCAATCATTCTTCCAAAGTTTTAACTAGTTCAGCTACACTGGTTGCCCATAGCACTTACCAGGCATGCACTGTCTGACTTTCAACAGTGATTCAACTCTTGTAATAAATATTAAAATTACAGTGCGTATTTCTCAACAACATGGGCATCGACTTCTCTCTCACCTTGCTCCCTTATGACCACAGCATTATGTGTTAAAAATTTATCTTTTGTTTATAATGCTCTAGTCTTAACTATATATGGCAATGCTCTAATAATGCTGACCCCAAGGACAGTATTCTGCCAATGTAAAAAATAGTACCTACTCCCCAACGACTGCACAAGTTATGGCTAAACCTTACCAGCGTTTCGCTCTTCAACTTTTATCTCACCAAAAACAAAAACACAAAAAAACAAAGGAGACAGGAAAAGAACATGTAAAAAAATAGACAGACACAGACAGACAGACAGACAGAAAAATAGATAGATAGATTTTTTTTTAAAAACAGGGTGCTGTATGGCCTGTATGCAAATCAGGTCCATTATTTTCAGAATCCTTTGAATCTTAATGAATTTCTCCAAGTTTTAGTACTCTCCCTGGATATCATCTGATCTGAGCTTTGTTCATGATTTCTTTAAGTTTTAAGTTTCTAATGCCAAAGCTAAGAATAAAACAAACTAATCAGCTAAATGTGTCCATTTACACTAATTACAGTGTACAATTCTCACTCCAACTTCTTCCAATCCCATGACCAGAGTAGTCACTGAGGTACTCATATGGAACTCATTGTTTAGCAGATCTACAGGAATCTAATTTTTGTACAAGTAGGCCTACATGCTATAAGTCATACAGCTTTATGTGTAATCTGTTCATTGTGAATTATTATATACTAGCAATACAGAACCAGCCAATAGTAACTGAAATATGATTTTATAACTGTCCATCTTTTCTAAAATTGCTGACATGATCACAAGTAACCAAAAAGTTTCAAAATCTGCATCCAATCTTACTAAGTAACAATTATCCATTTTTATATTTATAAATCAGAATCTGTATCAGTGCATGCACAAGTTTTATTGATTAATCACATTAGCACTAACACCTTGATAAATGACTGTACTCTGTCAGTGTCAGTAAAATTCTGTGGAGTTTCAAGCAATCTGCACTAAAATAAAGCATGATTTTCATTATCAAGTAAAATGTTTTGTTTTGTTTAAGATTTAAACACATCACATGGTGTAGCTGTCAGGGCTGACAGCCAATTTATGTAATTATATGATCATGCCATCTACACGATGCAATGAGTGTTTGTTCATTCATAAGAAATTTCTTGTTCATTCATAAGAAATTTCTTTCTATTCTGGTTAAATATTAATATCTGGACTAAAGAACAGAATAACTCGACTGTCCAGATTTTTCCAAGGACAGCTGTCAGGAGTTAAGAAATATCACAAGTATATAAACCCTCCTCCCTAACTAGTGCGGAGAGTGGAGAGAGTGTGTGTGTGTGTGTGTGTGTGTGTGTGTGTGTGTGTGTGTGTGTGTGTGTGTGTGTGTGTGTGTGTGTCTGTCTGTCTGTCTCTGTCTTGTCTGTCTGCATAGCATGCATGCTATATGAGACAACTTACATGCTGGTATGGGTGTGTGTGAGACAGAGGATAAATGTGCAGATGTAAGAAACTTAGAAACTAGAAAGGTCTGACTGAGATATCATCTATAATCATGACAGCAACGACCACAATAAGTTGAATAAGAGACTTGGAGTTGGAAACAGACAGACAGGAAGAGACAATGCTACACACAGATACTGACAATGACACTAAAAAAAAATTTTTTTTTAAATTAAAAGACAAACTGCGGCGGACTCCAGACGACACACAAAAAGCGTTCAACTCCCAGTTGATCCCAAATCAAAACAGCAGCCTACAAATAAACGGCACAGATATCCGAACATACTTTCCCTTGAAATTACATGTGATAAATAATTTTCTTTGAAATAAAACACAATAATCCCTCTCTAAACTTTCATCTCACCGAAGACACATTACACAAAAACACAATGAACGTAACTCACCTTGCAACTTCTCAAACTTTCTGAAGAAACGCCATTACGCGGAAGAACGTAACGTAGCAGACGACACTTTCCAAGTCACCAACTGTCGACAACTTTCAAGGTGCAAATGGCAGGTAAGACAGGAAAAGTTTTCCGCGAACTTTCTAAGCATTGTGTCCAACTATTCGGCAGGAAATTCCAGACGTATCATGTTGCATTGCTTATTTATCGCGAGCGCGAATATGTCGCCTCACCTTTGCAGTCAACAACAATACAAAAAGTCCCATCCTTGGTGACCTGAAAACCCCACGTTCCTGACCCGAGGCGTGAATCTCGCATTTCGCGGTTCACGCCACCTACGGATAAAGGGAAGCAACTGTCTTTGCCACGGTAAATTGTTTATAGTCAGTTGTTTCCCATCTTGCCTTTCGCGTCTCTCCCTCTCTCTCCCTTTGGTTGGACATCTGTGGTCGGTTACTGTGGTTGAAGGGTTTGCAGCCCTAGCTTTCCGTGCAGCTCGTTTTTCTTGTGCAGATTGGATACGAGACACTTCTGAAGTGGTACATCCGGTTTCGATTCTTCTACGCCAGACTGTACGGTCGAGGGCAAGGTTTTCCCAATTCTCCCAGTCTATGTTGAGGGACTTTAGCGATGCCTTCAAGCTGACTGAGCTCAAAGCATTCTCACGGTGGGAACACATGAAATGTGACAGAAAGTACAAATGAGTTGTGGTAACATATTGGCTGTTATATATGCGCTAATTGCTCATGTGCCTTATAAAAACATGAACCAGAGAGAGGGGGGAGAGAGAGAGAAGGAGAGAGAAAGAAAAGAGAGAGCAAAATGTCAGTAGTTTGGTAGGGCTTGCTTCCCTTAGATCAAAGGTTCAAATTGAATCTTTTTTTTTCTTTTTTTTTTTTTTCATTTCTGCCACACCCGAATGGTTTGGCTTCGGTCTGGTTGGTTTGGTTCAGTTTTTACATCGACGCCCACCTCAGGTGATATGGCCGACGGGGATAACCATCCCAGGGAAGAGGGGAAAGGGGGGGGGGGTATCTAATCCTATACCGACACCACCAGAACAACAATGATGTTAAGATGAGACAGTTAGATGGCCACTTTTAATATAGCGCACCCCAGGAATCGAACCCACAACCATTAGCATGTGAATCCGACGCTCAAACCAACTGAGCTACTGGGGTCCGCTTGGGCTTCGGCGTTCTCAGCCTTTCCATATTCTGTGCCGTTGTCTTTGTTGACTGTGTGTTGGTGTCAAGGTCTGTGGCTTCTATACAATAACAGCACCATAGACAGGAAAGACAGAGAATCCCATCTCATAAATAAACTTGGAACACGCAAACCATATGGTCTTAATGACAAACCGTAGGTAATCCATTGCGCAACAGAATTCAGACATGCCATTTCATGTTTCTTTCTACCAGATTCATGGCACTGGGCACAATCTACTCCCTTACCTCTTGGCTCTTGCCCTGTGCCTTCTTCAGAACAGGGCGATACCGATATGGCATGTCCACTTCTCAAAATTGCAGAACTCATCTCACTTCCCTTTTGACATCATAGTTGCCTCCCCTCTCCCACTTCTTACTACTGCTCATGAAGACATGGGCATTCCATTTGGTCCATTTTTATCCACTGGACGAGGCGGCAGGGAAGTTTTTAGTCCTGTTTTTATTATCCGTTCTTTGGTGTTTATGATCTGTTTGTGACCGTGCGTTCGCGCTTGACAAAGGCCGGTTGGCCGAAAATTTGCGCTTGTTTTGTCTTGTTTTGGTTTTCTTAGTTCTTCTGGTTCCGGTGTGTGTTTATTTTCTTTTTTTTTTTTTTATTTCATTTCATTTCATTTTATCCTATTTTATTTTATTTTATTTTATCTTTTTTTTTTTTTTTCATTTTCTATGTTATTTTGTTTTATTATAGGGGGGTGCTGGGGAGGTCGGGGGGTGGGGGAGGTCCTGTAAATATTCTTTTGTTGTTTCTTTCTCGTCTGCTTTCTTTGAAGGGTTTTTTTTTTAATTCTGGTTCCCCCCCCCCCCCCTCTTCTTTTTTGTTTTATTTGTCTTGATCTTTGTTCTTTTCTGTCATGTCTTTTTGTTTCTCTTTCCTGTTCCGTTCTTTTTCTAAGGAAGTTGTTTGATGTTGACAGTAGGATCTCTCTCTGTCTCTTTCTTTCTCTCTCTCTGTCTCTCTCTTTCTCTCTCTCTCTTTCTCTCTCTCTGTCTCTTTCTTTCTCTCTCTCTCTCTCTCTCTTTCTCTCTTTCTCTTTCTTTCTCTCTCTCTGTCTCTTTCTCTCTGTCTCTTTCTCTGTCTCTCTCTCTCTTTCTCTGTCTCTGTCTCTCTCTTTCTTTCTCTCTCTCTTTCTTTCTCTCTCTCTCTTTCTCTCTCTCTGTCTCTGTCTCTCTCTCTCTTTCTCTCTCTTTTCTCTCTCTTTCTTTCTCTCTTTCCCTCTCTGTCTCTCTCTCTCTCTTTCTCTCTCTCTCTCTTTTCTCTCTCTTTCTTTCTCTCTTTCCCTCTCTGTCTCTCTTTTCTCTTTCTCTCTCTCTTTTCTCTCTCTTTCTTTCTCTCTTTCCCTCTCTGTCTCTCTCTCTCTTTCTCTTTCTCTCTCTTTCTCTTTCTCTTTCTCTCTCTCTCTTTTCTCTCTCTCTTTCGCTTTCCTCTCTCTCTCTCTCTTTCTTCTCTTTCTTCTCTCTTTCTCTCTTCTCTCTTCCTCTCTCTCTCTTCTCTCTCTTTTTCTCTCTTTCTTTCTCTCTTTCCCTCTCTGTCTCTCTCTTGGATGCGTGTGAGTGGGTGTGGGTGTGTGAAAAAGATTTTGGTTTGTCTAAACCTAGACAAATTATTGGCCTGAATGTGGGAACACTGTTCTGATATTTTTTGTTGTTGTTTTCTTTGCATTATGTAGTAGTGGTAAAATGGATGATTGTTCATTATATATGATTTGAATATGTTCGACTGTTCAAGGAATGGATGTTCGATATTTTTTTGGATTATGTGTCGCACTACTGAAAATTGTTATCCCCTTGTCAAAAGACTTTTCGGGTAATGACAATAACAGTTTCAGTTTTCAGTTTCAGTTTCTGTCTCTCTCTCTTTCTCTTTCTCTCTTTCTCTCTCTCTCTTTCTCTTCTCTTTCTCTCTCTCGTTTCTTCTCTTTCTCTTTCCTCTCTTTCTTTCTCTCTTTCCCTCTTTGTCTCTCTCTTTCTCTCTTTCTCTCTCTCTCTTTTCTCTCTCTTTCTTTTCTCTCTTTCCCTCTCTTCTCTCTCTCTCTTTCTCTCTTTTCCTTCTCTTTCTCTCTCTCTCTCTTTCTCTCTCTCTCTCTTTCTCTCTCTCTTTCGCTTTCTCTCTTTCTCTCTCTCTCTCTTTTCCTCTCTCTTTCTTCTCTCTCTTTCCCTCTCTGTCTCTCTCTCTTCTCTCTTTCTCTCTCTCTCTTTTCTCTCTCTTTCTTTCTCTCTTTCCCTCTCTGTCTCTCTTTCTCTTTCTCTTTCTCTCTTTCTCTCTCTCTTTTCTTCTCTCTCTCTCTTTCTCTCTCTCTTTCGCTTTCTCTCTCTCTCTCTCTCTCTCTCTCTTTCTCTCTCTCTTTCTCTCTGTCTCTCTCATCTCTTTCTCTCTGTCTCTGTCCCCTCCTCTCTCTCTCTCTCTCTCTCTCTCTCTCTCTCTCTCTCTCTCTCTCTCCCCCACCCCCTGAAGGTCCGAACCCAGAACCTTCAGCGCGTAAGATGAATGTGGTAACCGCTACACTGTGAAGGTTAGGGCAGGATAGTGGTGTCCTTGTTAGTCTACAGTATCTGTGACCTTGAACGTTACGCCCTGACACTCTCTGTCTGTGCGTGTGTCTCTCTGTCTCTCTGTATCTCTCTGTGTCTCTCTGTCTCTCTGTGTCTCTCTCTCTGTATCTCTCTGTCTCTCTGTCTCTCTCTCTCTCTGTCTGTATCTCTCTGTGTCTCTCTGTCTCTCTGTCTGTCTCTCTCTCTCTCTCTGTCTCTTTATCTCTATCTCTATCTCTCTCTCTCTCTCTCTCTCTGTGTCTCTCTGTATCTGTCTCTGTCTCTGTCTGTCTCTCTCTCTCTCTCTTTCTCTCTCTCTCTCTGTCTCTCTCTCTCTCCTCTCTCTCTCTCTCTCTCTCTCTCTCTCTCCGTATATATCCCTCCTTTCGCTCTCTGTCTCTCTAGCTCTGTCTGTCACCATGTCTACCTCTCTCTCTCTCTCTCTCTCTCTCTGTGTCTCTCTCTCTCTCCCTCTCTTTCTCTCCCTTTCCATCTCCCTCTCTCTCCTTCCCCCCTCTGTCTCTCCTTTCGTTTTCTGTCTCTCTCTCCCTCCCTCCCCCCTCTCTCTCCCCTTTAGTTGTCTGTCTCTGTCTCTCTATCCCTATCTCTCGACCTCTATCTCCCCCCTTTCTCTCTCTCTTTCTCTATCTCTCCTTCTCTCTCTCCTTCTCTCTCTCTGTCTCTCTCTCTGTCCAATTAGTACCAGCAACCACAAATATGTGGTTGTGTACAAAACACAAGCCAACGTGACAACAGCTGTTGACAGCAAAATGTGTTGTGTGTACACACACTGGGTCATAATGGACAGACAGAATGGGCGCTGTTCTGGACATGCGATAGTTTTGGATGCTGTTGTTTTTGTATTGATCCGGTGCGTGAGTTGTGTAACTACAGACGGAAAAGTTGGGAGAAGGAGAGAGAGAGAGAGAGAGAGAGAGAGAGAGATGGAGAGACACCGAGAGACATACAGAGTGAGTGAGTGAGTGAGAGAGTGAGTGAGTGAGTGAGAGAGTGAGTACGTGAGTTGTATAACTACAGACGGAACAGTTGGGAGAAGGAGAGAGAGAGAGAGAGAGAGAGAGAGAGATTGAGAGACAGACAGACAGACAGACAGAGATGGAGAGACAGACAGAGAGACATACAGAGTGAGTGAGTGAGTGAGCGAGTGAGTGAGTGAGTGAGTGAGTGAGTGAGTACGTGAGTTGTATAACTACAGACGGAACAGTTGGGAGAAGGAGAGAGAGAGAGAGATAGAGAGAGAGAGACAGAGAGAGAGAGAGATTGAGAGACAGACAGACACAGAGAGAGAGAGAGATGGAGAGACAGACAGAGAGACATACAGAGTGAGTGAGTGAGTGAATGAGTGAGTACGTGAGTTGTATAACTACAGACGGAACAGTTGGGAGAAGGAGAGATAGAGAGATTGAGAGACAGACAGACAGACAGACAGACAGAGAGAGAGATTGAGAGACAGACAGACAGAGAGATGGAGAGACACCGAGAGACATACAGAGTGAGTGAGTGAGTGAGTGAATGAGTGAATGAGTGAATGAGTGAATGAGTGAATGAGTGAATGAGTGAGTGAGTGAGTGAGTGAGTGAGTGAGTGAGAGAACTTGTCAATTTGATGAGTATGTTTTCTAGAGCATTTAGAATGCCCAAACAGGAGAGACAGAGACAGACAGACAGACAGACAGACAGATCTACAAACAGACAGACAGACAGACAGACAGACAGATCTACAAACAGACAGACAGACAGATCTACAAACAGACAGAGACAGATACAGTGTTTGTCATTAGAAAAAAATGTGCCTTAACCCTTTGACTCCCGCACCCTGTCCAGCAGCCTCCTGCAGGAAGCTGGTGGATAGGGTGAGGGAGTCAAAGGGTTAAGTTTTTGCAGTTGGTGGATAGGGTGCGGGAGTCAAAGGGTTAAGAAACTGGAGTATCCAGGTTTGGTGAGGTTTCAACACAGGGCGGTACTCTTTACGTGGGAGTGTGTGTGTGAGAGAGAGAGAGAGAGAGAGAGAGGGGGACAAAGAGACAGAGTCAGAGAGAGACAGACAGACTGAGAAAGACAGACAGAATCAGACACACAGAGAGACAGACAGAGACAGGGAGACAGACAGTCAGACAGACAGACAGACAGACAGACACAGAGTCAGACAGAGTGAATGAGAGAGAGAATTTGGCAATTTAAGGGTTGAATGTCTTCTAAATAATTCAGTGTTCAAACAAGAGAGGGAGAGAGAAGGGGAGAGATAGAGAGACAGACAGAGTGAGAGAGGCAGATAGACTGAGAGAGAGAGAGAGAGAGAGAGAAGAAGAAGAGACAGACAGACAGACAGAGACAGAGACAGACAGACACAGAGACACAGAGACAGGCAGAGTGAACCAGAGAGAGAATTTGACAATTTAGTGGCTAAATTTTTCAGTACTCAGACAAGAGAGAGAAGGGGGGGGGGGGTAGAGATAGAGAGACAGACAGAGTGAGAGAAACAGACAGATAGAGTGAGAGAGAGAGAGAGGAAGAAGAGACAGACACATACAGACAGAGACAGTCAGACAGAGAGAGACAGACATACAGACAGAGACAGTCAGACAGAGAGAGACAGAGACAGACAGTCAGACAGACAGACACAGAGACAGACAGAGTGAATGAGAGAGAGAATCTGGCAATTTAATGGTTAAATGTCTTCTAAATAATTCAGTGCTCAAACAAGAGAGGGAGAGAGAGGGGGAAGACAGACAGACAGACAGACAGACAAATAGAGTGAAAGAGAGAGAGATGGAGAAGAGAGAGAGAGAGAGTTTGATGATTTGAGAAAGAGAAATTTGACGATTTGATGGGTAAATGTCTTCCAAAGCATTCTGTGCCCAAACAAGACAGGGAGAATGAGAGAGAGAGAAAGAGAGGGAGGGAGGGAGGGAGAAACAGAATTTGGCAATTTGATGGATACAGGTTTACTAGAGCATTCAGCATCCAAACAAGATAGGAAGAAAAAGAGAGAGACAAACGGACAGACAATGAGAGACAGAGAGAGAGAGAGAAAGAGAGAGAGAGAGGGGAGAGAGAAAGAGAACGAGAGAGAGAGAGGAGAGACAGAGAGAGACAGAAAGACAGACAGAGACACAGAGAGAGAGATAGACAGAGAGAGATAGAAAGAAAGAAAGAAAGAAAGACAAAGACAGAAACAGAGAGACACAGAGAGAGACAGAGAAACAGAGACAGAGAGAGAGGAGAGACAGAGAAAGAAAGACAGACAGAGAAAGACAGACAGAGACACAGAGAGACAGACAGACAGAAAGAAAGACAGAGACAGAGACAGAGAGAGAGAGACTCACACACACACACACACACACACACACACACACACACACACACACACACACACACACACACACACACACACACACACACACACACACACACACACACACACTGAGACAGAGTCAGAGACAGAGAGAGAGATTCATCACACTGGGGATAGCAGCGAGTACTTGTGAAACGGACCCCTCTCACACACCCTAAC
>JAPXFY010000033.1:44200835-44225835 GCA_030674185.1 Monoplex corrugatus
GAATAAACTGGACGGAGTGGTCAACACCAGGGGCTTGTCCTTAGATTATGTGTGCAAATACATTGATATGCGTACCCAAATTTCTTTTCCAATTCTTTTCCAAGTTGAAAGAAATGTTGAGACAGTTACAGTTTTAATATGGCTCTGCGTTTTTGGTTTGGCTTTAAACAGTAATGATAACACGATAATGAACACTCAAGATAACACCCAAGGCAGTCGTGGTACCTAATCAATCACCAAGACAGCCAGACGCAACACGGATAAAAACGGACCTCTTATAAATGTCCGTCCCCAAATAGCACCGCACAGCCCACGTCAGAACGTACACACATACTTACAGTATTTGCGTCCATATGTACAGACTAAGTACATGCGTACATAGAGCCGTTCCGGAGTTCTCAAGATGGCAAGCCACCAAGACTGCTTTGGTGGGTACTTATGTATATTAACTTACTAAGTACATACATGTATATGCACACAGACATGCTGTTATGTATATTAACATACTAAGTACATACATGTATACAGACATGCTATTCTGTATATTAACATACTAAGTACATACATGCACACAGACACGCTATTATGTACATTAGCATACTAAGTACATACATGCATACAGACATGCTATTATGTATATTAACATACTAAGTACATACATGTATACAGACATGCTATTATGTATATTAACATACTAAGTACATACATGTATACAGACATGCTATTATGTATATTAACATACTAAGTACATACATGCACACAGACATGCTATTATGTATATTAACATACTAAGTACATACATGTATATGCACACAGACATGCTATTATGTATATTAACATACTAAGTACATACATGTATACACACACGCTATTATGTATATTAACATACTAAGTACATACATGTATACAGACATGCTATTATGTATATTAACATACTAAGTACATACATGCACACAGACATGCTATTATGTATATTAACATACTAAGTACATACATGCACACAGACATGCTATTATGTATATTAACATACTAAGTACATACATGACACAGACATGCTATTATGTATATAACATACTAAGTAAATATGCACACAGACATGCTATTATGTATATTAACATACTAAGTACATACATGAACAGACATGCTATTATGTATATTAACATACTAAGTACATACTGACACAGACATGCTATATGTATATTAACATACTAAGTACATACATGCACACAGACATGCTTATGTATATTAACATACAAGTACATACATGAACAGACATGCTATTATGTATATTAACATACTAAGTACATACATGCACACAGACATGCTATTATGTATATTAACATACTAAGTACATACATGCACACAGACATGCTATTATGTATATAACATACTAAGTACATACATGCACACAGACATGCTATTATGTATATTAACATACTAGTACATACATGACACAGACATGCTATATGTATATTAACATACTAAGTATACATAATGAACAGACATGCTATTATGTATATAACATACTAAGTAATACATGATACAGACATGCTATTATGTATATTAACATACTAAGTACATACATGATACAGACATGCTATTATGTATATTAACATACTAAGTACATACATGTATACCAGACATGCTATTATGTATATTAACATACTAAGTAATACATGATACACGACATGCTATTATGTATATTAACATACTAAGTACATACATGCACACAGACATGCTATTATGTATATTAACATACTAAGTACATAATGAACAGACATGCTATTATGTATATTAAACATACTAAGTACATACATGCACACAGACATGCTATTATGTATATTAACATACTAAGTACATACATGATACAGACATGCTATTATGTATATTAACATACTAAGTATACATTATACAGACATGCTATTATGTATATTAACAATACTAAGTACATACATGCATCACAGACATGCTATTATGTATATTAACATACTAAGTACAATTCATGCACACAGACATGCTATTATGTATATTACATAATCATAAGATACAAATCATGTATATAACAACAAGATACATGTGCTTATTATGTATATTAACATACTAAGTACATACATGATATACAGACATGCTATTATGTATATTAACATACTAAGTACATACATGTATCACAGACATGCTATTATGTATATTAACATACTAAGTACATACAGATATGCACACAGACATGCTATTATGTATATTAACATACTAAGTACTATACATGTATAACAGACATGCTATTATGTATATTAACATACTAAGTACATACTGTATGCACACAGACATGCTATTATGTATATTAACATACTAAGTACATACATGTACAGACATGCTATTATGTATATTAACATACTAAGTACATACATATACAGACATGCTATTATGTATATTAACTACTAAGTACATACATGTATACAGACATGCTATTATGTATATTAACATACTAAGTACAATTACATGCACACAGACATGCTATTATGTATATTAACATACTAAGTACATACATGAACAGACATGCTATTATGTATATTAACATACTAAGTAACATACATGCACACAGACATGCTATTATGTATATTAACATACTAAGTACATACATGCACACAGACATGCTATTATGTATATTAACATACTAAGTACATACATGCACACAGACATGCTATTATGTATATTAACATACTAAGTACATACATGCACACAGACATGCTATTATGTATTAACATATAGTACATACATAAGATCTATTATGTTATTAACATCTAAGTACATACATGATACAGACATGCTATTATGTATATTAATCTATACATACATGCACAGACATCTATTGTATATTAATATAAGTATGTACACAGACATGCTATTATGTATATTAACATACTAAGTACATGTAATGACACAGACATGCTATTATGTATATAACATACTAAGTACATACATGTATACAGACATGCTATTATGTATATTAACATACTAAGTACAAACATGTATAAACAAGACATGCTATTATGAATATTAACATACTAAGTAATACATGCACACAGAATGCTATTATGTATATTAACATACTAAGTACATACATGCAACAGACATGCTATTATGTATATTAACATACTAATACATACATGCACACAGACATGCTATTATGTATATTAACATACTAAGTACATACATGCACACAGACATGCTATTATGTATATTAACATACTAAGTACATACATGACACAGACATGCTATTATGTATATTAACATACTAATACATACATGCATACAGACATGCTATTATGTATATTAACATACTAAGTACATACATGTTACAGACATGCTATTATGTATATTAACATACTAAGTACATACAATGCACACAGACATGCTATTATGTATATTAACATACTAAGTACATACATGTTGCACACAGACATGCTATTATGTATATTACATACTAAGTACATACTTTTGCACACAGACATGCTATTATGTATATTAACATACTAAGTAATACTGATACAGACATGCTATTATGTATATTAACATACTAAGTTACATGTAACAGACATGCTATTATGTATATTAACATACTAAGTAATACATGAACAGACATGCTATTATGTATATTAACATACTAAGTAATACATGACACAGACATGCTATTATGTATATTAACATACTAAGTACATACATGCACACAGACATGCTATTATGTATATTAACAACTAAGTACTACATGCACACAGACATGCTATTTGTATAAAACATACTAAGTACATACATCACAAGACATGCTATTATGTATATTAACATACTAAGATCATATACAAGACATGCTATATGTAATTAACATACAAGTACATACATGCACACAGACATGCTATTATGTATATTAACATACTAAGTACATACTATACAGACATGCTATTATGTATATTAACATACTAAGTACATACATTGCACACAGACATGCTTATTATGTATATTAACATACTAAGTACATACTTTACACAGACATGCTATTATGTATATTAACATACTAAGTACATACATGCACACAGACATGCTATTATGTATATTAACATACTAAGTACATACATGCACACAGACATGCTATTATGTATATTAACAACTAAGTACATACATGATACACAGACATGCTATTATGTATATTAACATACTAAGTACATACATGCACACAGACATGCTATTATGTATATTAACATACTAAGTACATACATGTATACAGACATGCTATTATGTATATTAACATACTAAGTACATACATGCACACAGACATGCTATTATGTATATTAACATACTAAGTACATACATACAGACATGCTATTATGTATATTAACATACTAAGTACATACATGTATACAGACATGCTATTATGTATATTAACATACTAAGTACATACATGTATATGCACACAGACATGCTATTATGTATATTAACATACTAAGTACATACATGTATATGCGCACAGACATGCTATTATGTATATTAACATACTAAGTACATACATGTATATGCACACAGACATGCTATTATGTATATTAACATACTAAGTATATACATGTATACAGACATGCTATTATGTATATTAACACACTAAGTATATACATGTATACAGACATGCTATTATGTATATTAACATACTAAGTATATACATGTATACAGACATGCTATTATGTATATTAACATACTAAGTATATACATGCACACAGACATGCTATTATGTATATTAACATACTAAGTACATACATGCACACAGACATGCTATTATGTATATTAACATACTAAGTACATACATGCACACAGACATGCTATTATGTATATTAACATACTAAGTACATACATGCACACAGACATGCTATTATGTATATTAACATACTAAGTACATACATGTATACAGACATGCTATTATGTATATTAACATACTAAGTACATACATGCACACAGACATGCTATTATGTATATTAACATACTAAGTACATACATACAGACATGCTATTATGTATATTAACATACTAAGTACATACATGTATACAGACATGCTATTATGTATATTAACATACTAAGTACATACATGCACACAGACATGCTATTATGTATATTAACATACTAAGTACATACATGTATATGCACACAGACATGCTATTATGTATATTAACATACTAAGTACATACATGTATATGCACACAGACATGCTATTATGTATATTAACATACTAAGTACATACATGCACACAGACATGCTATTATGTATATTAACATACTAAGTACATACATGCACACAGACATGCTATTATGTATATTAACATACTAAGTACATACATGCACACAGACATGCTATTATGTATATTAACATACTAAGTACATATATGCACACAGACATGCTATTATGTATATTAACATACTAAGTACATACATGTATACAGACATGCTATTATGTATATTAACATACTAAGTACATACATGTATACAGACATGCTATTATGTATATTAACATACTAAGTACATATATGTATATGTACACAGACATGCTATTATGTATATTAACATACTAAGTACATACATGCATACAGACATGCTATAGCCATCTAGAAACATACATCTGGTGGAAGGGGGGGGGGTGTTACGACTGAAAAAAGAAAATTAAACAAACATATCAACGCATTGGAGCACACAATCTGAGGATACGATCCTTGCGTTAATTCATCACCAAGAGATCTAAAAAGCTACATCTAAATACAAAAATAAAAACACAACTGAAAGATATAAAAACTGCCTGAAATTACCTAAAATTGCTTCTGGACATCACGCTAACTTAGAGCCAAAAAATGCACTTTATATATGTGCTAGTTATCACTCTTAACAGAAAGTACGTAAGATTTTATAGAACATATACAGGTGAATGGACCAGCAAGGCAGAAAATGGTAGAAAGAAATAACAGACAGCAAAGGAACAAGACATTTCCTTAGAGACAAAGATGCAGTTGATATATGTATCCAATTATCAATCTTAAGAGGAAGTATGTAAGGCTTTGTAAAACACACATACAGGTGAATGGACCAACAAGACAGAAAACGATAGGAAGAAATGACAGAAAGCAAAGGAACAAGGCAGAAACAAAAGACAGTGACAGAAAAGAGGAAATTTCTAACACAGAATGTCCAGACAGTGGGGATACTATTTATACTGAAAGAGTCCCCGGCATCCCCACTACACGGGGAACAGTTTAATATAACTTTCTTCTACATCGTTGGCGGTCTCCGATGTTATTGTTCGGCTGTTTCCGGTGTTGAGGTGTGCCAGTCGGCGGGCGTTTATGGAATGCTGATCGTGTTTACCTAGCTCATCTTCAAGAGCGGTCTGTGATGTTATTGTTCGGCTGTTTCCGGTGTTGAGGTGTGCCAGTCGGCGGGCGTTTAAGGAATGCTGATCGTGTTTAAGGAATGCCCAGCTTATCTTCAATAGTCTGTCGGCTCTGAGTGCTTGTTATAATTATATAACCTGAAAGACGACATAGTATGTCCGCAGACATAGTCACGGTTTCTCTCTCCGTCCAACAGCTACCAAGACGTTATAGGAAATCGGCCCAGCGCGTATGGCAACTCCTCTTAACCTCTCCAAGAAATGAACTTCAGACCTCTGCGAATATGTTTCCGTTCCTCCCCCCCTCCCCCTCCCGCAGTTCTGCTCCTTCGGAATGTACACTCCTTCAGCTCTCATCCATTGGTCGCTGATCTTCTGGTTCCTCCATGCTGATCGAATCATCTTGTGGAGCCACTCGAGCACTTTTGGGCATTTCTTGTAGAGCAGGTATGGTATTCCGTTTGGTCCAGGTGCTGACTTGGCTCTGGCTTTCTTTACTACGTTCTTCACTTCATCCAGTGTTGGTGGTTTGTTATTGAATTTTCCTTCTGGCGCTGCAGGCCAAACCAGATTCTGGATTTCAAGTGGTGCCTCGCGCTGAGAATCGGAATATGTTTCCCTGAGATGCTGCTCTAGGGTTTCCTTGCCCACTGTGAGAGTCCCTGATTTGGGTTGTTCAAACAGCTTTCTTGAAAAGTCAAAGGGATCTTTGAAGAAACGATCTTGAGTCTTCTTCTTTTTGCTCTTTCTTCGCCTTGCTGATTCCACTTTGCTGAGAGCATTGTGTTTGGCCTTCAGATCTTTCCAGAGTTCCAGGAGCCCTTGCTTCTCGAATTCTGAGGCAGTTTTCATTCGCTTTTTAAGCTTCCTTTTCTCCCTCCGGATGCTCTCCATCTGTTGCTGTCTTCTGGATTTCTGGGGAGGCGTTTTTGTCTTTGGCTGCTTCACTCCATAAGTGTCCCTGCAGATAGAGTATATGATGTCTCCGTATGTGTCAAGTTTGTGTTCCAGCGTACTGTTCCCTATTAGCGCATTCAGCTTAAGGACAAGTTCCTCATCTAATTTCTCCCATTGTTCTTTTGCACCGGCAGGCGGCAAATTGAGTTTTCCACATTTGGCGTTAAGAGCTTGTGCAAAATCCGCATCAGAACCGTCAGCGTGGATGTCCTTGGCACTATGGTTTAATTCCTGGCCTTGGTCATCCAACGTCTCACCTGCTATCGCAGTGCGCTGCTGCTGGTTCGTATGTGTCTTCAAACAGCCCATTTTTGTCCTGTGGATCTTCATGCCGCGTTTGGTGGTGAATCTCCTTCCACACGCACACGGAAATTCCAACTGGTCATTAATCATGGTCCGTTGTGCGTTTCCAGTCGTGATGGAGTCAGTGCCGATGGATTCATCATTCTCTCCCCCTTTCGGTGAATCCTGGGAGCATCTTTCATTTGAAAAACTCGTGGCATGTTATCAAAGGCAAGGTGGGAAGCCAACCCACAAAGCCCGCAGATCTAGTCTTTCCCAGTGTCCTTCGGTCTTTCCCGAATGTCCTCCGAACTATTCCCGGAAGTCAATGGACTGACCATGTGCAGGTAGAAAGAAACTCTAGGGAGAGCTAGACAACAGAAGGTCTTCAGAGAAGTAACCCCCTTTAGACAAGTGTTTCGGCCCTGAATTCCTTACACTCTCGGGGGGCCGGGCCACATCCAGGTCATGACTCCTGGATGCCCTTCTGCTGTTGTCTATTTTTTTTTTTCCCACGCCGGGGATCGAACCTGGGCGATTCTGCGCTTCAGAACTGCGGTACGCGGTTTTACCAATGTGCTAACGGGGCACACATCATCTGTAGGGAATTTAATCCTTATGAAGTTCACTTTTTTCGTTCCTCCTTGCCCAGATCCAGCTTGAGCTCCTTTCTGCTGCCTCTGCCATCGCTTTAAGGGCTCTAGTCCTCTTCTTCCCAGAAATGGCGAGTTGTTTCATGAGATCATAAGCGGAGGTGCCCACAAACCCTCTTGCCCCGACCTCTATGGCGAAGATTTTGACCCGCAGACCTGCTTTCTTCAGGGTGCTGACAAGACCGGCGTATTTTTCGGTCTTGTAGATATGTGCTTCTTCCATTCTGCTTTCGTATGGCACAGTGAGTTCTATCAGAATCACTTGTTTCGAGGAGTCAGAGTGGAGAGCGATGTCTGGTCTCATGCCTGTCTTGCTGATGACATCTGGGTAATTTCTCCACTCTGGGAGGTCTGCTGTACACTCCCAGTCGACTGCTCCATCCAGAAGACCCTTTGGCAATGTGCTGGTTGTCATAGCACTTTCGGGCCAGACCTGTTTCCCTCCTGCTTTGTAGAACGTTGTCATAGCAATTGGTGCGTTTGGGGTCATGGTTTTTTCGCTAACCACATCTGTGATCACTTTCAGAACTTGGTTGTGCCTCCATGTATACCTTCCTTGGGCTAGCGCTACTTTGCAAGAGCTTAGGACATGTTCCACTGTTTGTTTCTTCTGACAGAGCGGACATGCTGGGTCGTCTGCTTTCCCCCATTTCACTAAGTTTGCATTCGAGGGGAGCAGGTCATATACAGATCTGAGGAGGAAGCTTATCCTTAGAGGAGCCATGTGCCACATATCGTTCCAGCTGAGACTTCTTTGGAGTGCACTGTCCCATGTTGTCCATTGCCCCTGTTGACCTTGCTGGACTGCCTTCTGCACTCTTTTGGCATCTTCTTCTTCCTTCAACTCCTGTATGATCATGTCTCTTTTTTCCTTCCCCTTGGCTTTGGACCACCACTGCATTTTTGTTGCTCCCAGTCCCTGTCTGTTGGTTTGCGTGTGTCCAATTATTTCTTTGATGCTGAGGTTTCTCTTGGCATTGTTTACAGCCTCTTGGACTTTCCACTTTCTGCCAGTTCTCAGCTTTGGATGAACTGATCTCACGATATTGTCTTCCGATTCCTCCAGCATGCTCAACAGTCTTGCTTTTCCAACTTTGTATTCCTCCACTATGGATTTGAGAGGTAGCTTCAGCATTGCTTGACGACAGTAGAATGCAACATCAGTGAGACCAGGTGGGACACCGAGCCATTTTCTTGTGTATTTGTTGATTTTGGCTTCCATTGCTTCGACTGTGCTGGTGCAAATGTCATAGATTAGCAGTGGCCACAGCAGCTTTGGTATCAGCATGAACTGTAGACACCAGACTTTGTATTTGCCTGGCAGTCCGCAGTTATCTATTTTCTTCAGGCCTTCTTCTGCTGTTTGCTTGGTTTCACATCCCCTTTGTGTGTCTTTCAGGGAGTCATCATACCATCTTCCGAGACTTTTTACTGGCTCTTCTGTGACAGTGGGGATGGCTTGGTTGGCTACCATGAATTTGACTGAATCTGCCACTTTTCCTTTTCGCAGTGAGAGACTTCGGGATTTCTTAGGTTTGAACCTCATTCTTGAAGAGGCCACCAGCTCATCCAGCTGCTTTAAGATTTGGTGTGTCTCTTCCTCATCCGTGGACAAGACTGTTGTGTCATCCATGAAAGCTTTCAGAGGAGGCATCTGGTATCCATCTCCCAGATTCACTGGACCTGAACTCTTCATTGCAGCTTTCAAGATGACTTCCATTGCCAACACGAACAGTATGGGAGAGATTGCACAGCCCATTGCAATGCCCACCTCTAGGTCTATCCAGTCCGTGGTGTATTCTTTGGTAGAGAACCGCATTGAGAACCCTTGGAAATACTTCCTCAGCATTGTTCGGATGTTTTCTGGGATGTGATACATTTCAAGAGCCAGCTGGATCATATCGTGTGGAACTGATCCATATGCATTCGCCAGATCAAGCCAAACTACGTCAATGTCTCTCTTCTCTGTTCTTGCTTTTTGGATGGCATCCCAAATCAACGTGGCATGTTCCAAGCATCCAGGCATTCCTGGTATGCCTCCCTTTTGGACTGACATATCCAGATACTTGTTTTCAGTCAGGTATTTTGTCAATCTTGCTGCCATAACAGAGAAGAAGATTTTCCCCTCGACGTTCAGAAGTGATATTGGCCTGAACTGATTGATGCTGCTGGAGTTCTGCTCCTTCGGAATGTACACTCCTTCAGCTCTCATCCATTGGTCGCTGATCTTCTGGTTCCTCCATGCTGATCGAATCATCTTGTGGAGCCACTCGAGCACTTTTGGGCATTTCTTGTAGAGCAGGTATGGTATTCCGTTTGGTCCAGGTGCTGACTTGGCTCTGGCTTTCTTTACTACGTTCTTCACTTCATCCAGTGTTGGTGGTTTGTTATTGAATTTTCCTTCTGGCGCTGCAGGCCAAACCAGATTCTGGATTTCAAGTGGTGCCTCGCGCTGAGAATCGGAATATGTTTCAGAACTGCGGTACGCGGTTTTACCAATGTGCTAACGAGGCACACATCATCTGTAGGGAATTTAATCCTTATGAAGTTCACTTTTTTCGTTCCTCCTTGCCCAGATCCAGCTTGAGCTCCTTTCTGCTGCCTCTGCCATCGCTTTAAGGGCTCTAGTCCTCTTCTTCCCAGAAATGGCGAGTTGTTTCATGAGATCATAAGCGGAGGTGCCCACAAACCCTCTTGCCCCGACCTCTATGGCGAAGATTTTGACCCGCAGACCTGCTTTCTTCAGGGTGCTGGCAAGACCGGCGTTATTTTCGGTCTTGTAGATATGTGCTTCTTCCATTCTGCTTTCGTATGGCACAGTGAGTTCTATCAGAATCACTTGTTTCGAGGAGTCAGAGTGGAGAGCGATGTCTGGTCTCATGCCTGTCTTGCTGATGACATCTGGGTAATTTCTCCACTCTGGGAGGTCTGCTGTACACTCCCAGTCGACTGCTCCATCCAGAAGACCCTTTGGCAATGTGCTGGTTGTCATAGCACTTTCGGGCCAGACCTGTTTCCCTCCTGCTTTGTAGAACGTTGTCATAGCAATTGGTGCGTTTGGGGTCATGGTTTTTTCGCTAACCACATCTGTGATCACTTTCAGAACTTGGTTGTGCCTCCATGTATACCTTCCTTGGGCTAGCGCTACTTTGCAAGAGCTTAGGACATGTTCCACTGTTTGTTTCTTCTGACAGAGCGGACATGCTGGGTCGTCTGCTTTCCCCCATTTCACTAAGTTTGCATTCGAGGGGAGCAGGTCATATACAGATCTGAGGAGGAAGCTTATCCTTAGAGGAGCCATGTGCCACATATCGTTCCAGCTGAGACTTCTTTGGAGTGCACTGTCCCATGTTGTCCATTGCCCCTGTTGACCTTGCTGGACTGCCTTCTGCACTCTTTTGGCATCTTCTTCTTCCTTCAACTCCTGTATGATCATGTCTCTTTTTTCCTTCCCCTTGGCTTTGGACCACCACTGCATTTTTGTTGCTCCCAGTCCCTGTCTGTTGGTTTGCGTGTGTCCAATTATTTCTTTGATGCTGAGGTTTCTCTTGGCATTGTTTACAGCCTCTTGGACTTTCCACTTTCTGCCAGTTCTCAGCTTTGGATGAACTGATCTCACGATATTGTCTTCCGATTCCTCCAGCATGCTCAACAGTCTTGCTTTTCCAACTTTGTATTCCTCCACTATGGATTTGAGAGGTAGCTTCAGCATTGCTTGACGACAGCAGAATGCAACATCAGTGAGACCAGGTGGGACACCGAGCCATTTTCTTGTGTATTTGTTGATTTTGGCTTCCATTGCTTCGACTGTGCTGGTGCAAATGTCATAGATTAGCAGTGGCCACAGCAGCTTTGGTATCAGCATGAACTGTAGACACCAGACTTTGTATTTGCCTGGCAGTCCGCAGTTATCTATTTTCTTCAGGCCTTCTTCTGCTGTTTGCTTGGTTTCACATCCCCTTTGTGTGTCTTTCAGGGAGTCATCATACCATCTTCCGAGACTTTTTACTGGCTCTTCTGTGACAGTGGGGATGGCTTGGTTGGCTACCATGAATTTGACTGAATCTGCCACTTTTCCTTTTCGCAGTGAGAGACTTCGGGATTTCTTAGGTTTGAACCTCATTCTTGAAGAGGCCACCAGCTCATCCAGCTGCTTTAAGATTTGGTGTGTCTCTTCCTCATCCGTGGACAAGACTGTTGTGTCATCCATGAAAGCTTTCAGAGGAGGCATCTGGTATCCATCTCCCAGATTCACTGGACCTGAACTCTTCATTGCAGCTTTCAAGATGACTTCCATTGCCAACACGAACAGTATGGGAGAGATTGCACAGCCCATTGCAATGCCCACCTCTAGGTCTATCCAGTCCGTGGTGTATTCTTTGGTAGAGAACCGCATTGAGAACCCTTGGAAATACTTCCTCAGCATTGTTCGGATGTTTTCTGGGATGTGATACATTTCAAGAGCCAGCTGGATCATATCGTGTGGAACTGATCCATATGCATTCGCCAGATCAAGCCAAACTACGTCAATGTCTCTCTTCTCTGTTCTTGCTTTTTGGATGGCATCCCAAATCAACGTGGCATGTTCCAAGCATCCAGGCATTCCTGGTATGCCTCCCTTTTGGACTGACATATCCAGATACTTGTTTTCAGTCAGGTATTTTGTCAATCTTGCTGCCATAACAGAGAAGAAGATTTTCCCCTCGACGTTCAGAAGTGATATTGGCCTGAACTGATTGATGCTGCTGGAGTTCTGCTCCTTCGGAATGTACACTCCTTCAGCTCTCATCCATTGGTCGCTGATCTTCTGGTTCCTCCATGCTGATCGAATCATCTTGTGGAGCCACTCGAGCACTTTTGGGCATTTCTTGTAGAGCAGGTATGGTATTCCGTTTGGTCCAGGTGCTGACTTGGCTCTGGCTTTCTTTACTACGTTCTTCACTTCATCCAGTGTTGGTGGTTTGTTATTGAATTTTCCTTCTGGCGCTGCAGGCCAAACCAGATTCTGGATTTCAAGTGGTGCCTCGCGCTGAGAATCGGAATATGTTTCCCTGAGATGCTGCTCTAGGGTTTCCTTGCCCACTGTGAGAGTCCCTGATTTGGGTTGTTCAAACAGCTTTCTTGAAAAGTCAAAGGGATCTTTGAAGAAACGATCTTGAGTCTTCTTCTTTTTGCTTTTTCTTCGCCTTGCTGATTCCACTTTGCTGAGAGCATTGTGTTTGGCCTTCAGATCTTTCCAGAGTTCCAGGAGCCCTTGCTTCTCGAATTCTGAGGCAGTTTTCATTCGCTTTTTAAGCTTCCTTTTCTCCCTCCGGATGCTCTCCATCTGTTGCTGTCTTCTGGATTTCTGGGGAGGCGTTTTTGTCTTTGGCTGCTTCACTCCATAAGTGTCCCTGCAGATAGAGTATATGATGTCTCCGTATGTGTCAAGTTTGTGTTCCAGCGTACTGTTCCCTATTAGCGCATTCAGCTTAAGGACAAGTTCCTCATCTAATTTCTCCCATTGTTCTTTTGCACCGGCAGGCGGCAAATTGAGTTTTCCACATTTGGCGTTAAGAGCTTGTGCAAAATCCGCATCAGAACCGTCAGCGTGGATGTCCTTGGCACTATGGTTTAATTCCTGGCCTTGGTCATCCAACGTCTCACCTGCTATCGCAGTGCGCTGCTGCTGGTTCGTATGTGTCTTCAAACAGCCCATTTTTGTCCTGTGGATCTTCATGCCGCGTTTGGTGGTGAATCTCCTTCCACACGCACACGGAAATTCCAACTGGTCATTAATCATGGTCCGTTGTGCGTTTCCAGTCGTGATGGAGTCAGTGCCGATGGATTCATCATTCTCTCCCCCTTTCGGTGAATCCTGGGAGCATCTTTCATTTGAAAAACTCGTGGCATGTTATCAAAGGCAAGGTGGGAAGCCAACCCACAAAGCCCGCAGATCTAGTCTTTCCCAGTGTCCTTCGGTCTTTCCCGAATGTCCTCCGAACTATTCCCGGAAGTCAATGGACTGACCATGTGCAGGTAGAAAGAAACTCTAGGGAGAGCTAGACAACAGAAGGTCTTCAGAGAAGTAACCCCCTTTAGACAAGTGTTTCGGCCCTGAATTCCTTACACTCTCGGGGGGCCGGGCCACATCCAGGTCATGACTCCTGGATGCCCTTCTGCTGTTGTCTATTTTTTTTTTTCCCACGCCGGGGATCGAACCTGGGCGATTCTGCGCTTCAGAACTGCGGTACGCGGTTTTACCAATGTGCTAACGGGGCACACATCATCTGTAGGGAATTTAATCCTTATGAAGTTCACTTTTTTCGTTCCTCCTTGCCCAGATCCAGCTTGAGCTCCTTTCTGCTGCCTCTTGCCATCGCTTTAAGGGCTCTAGTCCTCTTCTTCCCAGAAATGGCGAGTTGTTTCATGAGATCATAAGCGGAGGTGCCCACAAACCCTCTTGCCCCGACCTCTATGGCGAAGATTTTGACCCGCAGACCTGCTTTCTTCAGGGTGCTGGCAAGACCGGCGTATTTTTCGGTCTTGTAGATATGTGCTTCTTCCATTCTGCTTTCGTATGGCACAGTGAGTTCTATCAGAATCACTTGTTTCGAGGAGTCAGAGTGGAGAGCGATGTCTGGTCTCATGCCTGTCTTGCTGATGACATCTGGGTAATTTCTCCACTCTGGGAGGTCTGCTGTACACTCCCAGTCGACTGCTCCATCCAGAAGACCCTTTGGCAATGTGCTGGTTGTCATAGCACTTTCGGGCCAGACCTGTTTCCCTCCTGCTTTGTAGAACGTTGTCATAGCAATTGGTGCGTTTGGGGTCATGGTTTTTTCGCTAACCACATCTGTGATCACTTTCAGAACTTGGTTGTGCCTCCATGTATACCTTCCTTGGGCTAGCGCTACTTTGCAAGAGCTTAGGACATGTTCCACTGTTTGTTTCTTCTGACAGA
Organism: Monoplex corrugatus; assembly: GCA_030674185.1. Lineage (NCBI taxonomy): Eukaryota > Metazoa > Mollusca > Gastropoda > Littorinimorpha > Ranellidae > Monoplex > Monoplex corrugatus. Next base: position 44,216,082 of record JAPXFY010000033.1, read on the forward strand.
GCGGACATGCTGGGTCGTCTGCTTTCCCCCATTTCACTAAGTTTGCATTCGAGGGGAGCAGGTCATATACAGATCTGAGGAGGAAGCTTATCCTTAGAGGAGCCATGTGCCACATATCGTTCCAGCTGAGACTTCTTTGGAGTGCACTGTCCCATGCTGTCCATTGCCCCTGTTGACCTTGCTGGACTGCCTTCTGCACTCTTTTGGCATCTTCTTCTTCCTTCAACTCCTGTATGATCATGTCTCTTTTTTCCTTCCCCTTGGCTTTGGACCACCACTGCATTTTTGTTGCTCCCAGTCCCTGTCTGTTGGTTTGCGTGTGTCCAATTATTTCTTTGATGCTGAGGTTTCTCTTGGCATTGTTTACAGCCTCTTGGACTTTCCACTTTCTGCCAGTTCTCAGCTTTGGATGAACTGATCTCACGATATTGTCTTCCGATTCCTCCAGCATGCTCAACAGTCTTGCTTTTCCAACTTTGTATTCCTCCACTATGGATTTGAGAGGTAGCTTCAGCATTGCTTGACGACAGTAGAATGCAACATCAGTGAGACCAGGTGGGACACCGAGCCATTTTCTTGTGTATTTGTTGATTTTGGCTTCCATTGCTTCGACTGTGCTGGTGCAAATGTCATAGATTAGCAGTGGCCACAGCAGCTTTGGTATCAGCATGAACTGTAGACACCAGACTTTGTATTTGCCTGGCAGTCCGCAGTTATCTATTTTCTTCAGGCCTTCTTCTGCTGTTTGCTTGGTTTCACATCCCCTTTGTGTGTCTTTCAGGGAGTCATCATACCATCTTCCGAGACTTTTTACTGGCTCTTCTGTGACAGTGGGGATGGCTTGGTTGGCTACCATGAATTTGACTGAATCTGCCACTTTTCCTTTTCGCAGTGAGAGACTTCGGGATTTCTTAGGTTTGAACCTCATTCTTGAAGAGGCCACCAGCTCATCCAGCTGCTTTAAGATTTGGTGTGTCTCTTCCTCATCCGTGGACAAGACTGTTGTGTCATCCATGAAAGCTTTCAGAGGAGGCATCTGGTATCCATCTCCCAGATTCACTGGACCTGAACTCTTCATTGCAGCTTTCAAGATGACTTCCATTGCCAACACGAACAGTATGGGAGAGATTGCACAGCCCATTGCAATGCCCACCTCTAGGTCTATCCAGTCCGTGGTGTATTCTTTGGTAGAGAACCGCATTGAGAACCCTTGGAAATACTTCCTCAGCATTGTTCGGATGTTTTCTGGGATGTGATACATTTCAAGAGCCAGCTGGATCATATCGTGTGGAACTGATCCATATGCATTCGCCAGATCAAGCCAAACTACGTCAATGTCTCTCTTCTCTGTTCTTGCTTTTTGGATGGCATCCCAAATCAACGTGGCATGTTCCAAGCATCCAGGCATTCCTGGTATGCCTCCCTTTTGGACTGACATATCCAGATACTTGTTTTCAGTCAGGTATTTTGTCAATCTTGCTGCCATAACAGAGAAGAAGATTTTCCCCTCGACGTTCAGAAGTGATATTGGCCTGAACTGATTGATGCTGCTGGAGTTCTGCTCCTTCGGAATGTACACTCCTTCAGCTCTCATCCATTGGTCGCTGATCTTCTGGTTCCTCCATGCTGATCGAATCATCTTGTGGAGCCACTCGAGCACTTTTGGGCATTTCTTGTAGAGCAGGTATGGTATTCCGTTTGGTCCAGGTGCTGACTTGGCTCTGGCTTTCTTTACTACGTTCTTCACTTCATCCAGTGTTGGTGGTTTGTTATTGAATTTTCCTTCTGGCGCTGCAGGCCAAACCAGATTCTGGATTTCAAGTGGTGCCTCGCGCTGAGAATCGGAATATGTTTCAGAACTGCGGTACGCGGTTTTACCAATGTGCTAACGAGGCACACATCATCTGTAGGGAATTTAATCCTTATGAAGTTCACTTTTTTCGTTCCTCCTTGCCCAGATCCAGCTTGAGCTCCTTTCTGCTGCCTCTGCCATCGCTTTAAGGGCTCTAGTCCTCTTCTTCCCAGAAATGGCGAGTTGTTTCATGAGATCATAAGCGGAGGTGCCCACAAAACCCTCTTGCCCCGACCTCTATGGCGAAGATTTTGACCCGCAGACCTGCTTTCTTCAGGGTGCTGGCAAGACCGGCGTATTTTTCGGTCTTGTAGATATGTGCTTCTTCCATTCTGCTTTCGTATGGCACAGTGAGTTCTATCAGAATCACTTGTTTCGAGGAGTCAGAGTGGAGAGCGATGTCTGGTCTCATGCCTGTCTTGCTGATGACATCTGGGTAATTTCTCCACTCTGGGAGGTCTGCTGTACACTCCCAGTCGACTGCTCCATCCAGAAGACCCTTTGGCAATGTGCTGGTTGTCATAGCACTTTCGGGCCAGACCTGTTTCCCTCCTGCTTTGTAGAACGTTGTCATAGCAATTGGTGCGTTTGGGGTCATGGTTTTTTCGCTAACCACATCTGTGATCACTTTCAGAACTTGGTTGTGCCTCCATGTATACCTTCCTTGGGCTAGCGCTACTTTGCAAGAGCTTAGGACATGTTCCACTGTTTGTTTCTTCTGACAGAGCGGACATGCTGGGTCGTCTGCTTTCCCCCATTTCACTAAGTTTGCATTCGAGGGGAGCAGGTCATATACAGATCTGAGGAGGAAGCTTATCCTTAGAGGAGCCATGTGCCACATATCGTTCCAGCTGAGACTTCTTTGGAGTGCACTGTCCCATGTTGTCCATTGCCCCTGTTGACCTTGCTGGACTGCCTTCTGCACTCTTTTGGCATCTTCTTCTTCCTTCAACTCCTGTATGATCATGTCTCTTTTTTCCTTCCCCTTGGCTTTGGACCACCACTGCATTTTTGTTGCTCCCAGTCCCTGTCTGTTGGTTTGCGTGTGTCCAATTATTTCTTTGATGCTGAGGTTTCTCTTGGCATTGTTTACAGCCTCTTGGACTTTCCACTTTCTGCCAGTTCTCAGCTTTGGATGAACTGATCTCACGATATTGTCTTCCGATTCCTCCAGCATGCTCAACAGTCTTGCTTTTCCAACTTTGTATTCCTCCACTATGGATTTGAGAGGTAGCTTCAGCATTGCTTGACGACAGTAGAATGCAACATCAGTGAGACCAGGTGGGACACCGAGCCATTTTCTTGTGTATTTGTTGATTTTGGCTTCCATTGCTTCGACTGTGCTGGTGCAAATGTCATAGATTAGCAGTGGCCACAGCAGCTTTGGTATCAGCATGAACTGTAGACACCAGACTTTGTATTTGCCTGGCAGTCCGCAGTTATCTATTTTCTTCAGGCCTTCTTCTGCTGTTTGCTTGGTTTCACATCCCCTTTGTGTGTCTTTCAGGGAGTCATCATACCATCTTCCGAGACTTTTTACTGGCTCTTCTGTGACAGTGGGGATGGCTTGGTTGGCTACCATGAATTTGACTGAATCTGCCACTTTTCCTTTTCGCAGTGAGAGACTTCGGGATTTCTTAGGTTTGAACCTCATTCTTGAAGAGGCCACCAGCTCATCCAGCTGCTTTAAGATTTGGTGTGTCTCTTCCTCATCCGTGGACAAGACTGTTGTGTCATCCATGAAAGCTTTCAGAGGAGGCATCTGGTATCCATCTCCCAGATTCACTGGACCTGAACTCTTCATTGCAGCTTTCAAGATGACTTCCATTGCCAACACGAACAGTATGGGAGAGATTGCACAGCCCATTGCAATGCCCACCTCTAGGTCTATCCAGTCCGTGGTGTATTCTTTGGTAGAGAACCGCATTGAGAACCCTTGGAAATACTTCCTCAGCATTGTTCGGATGTTTTCTGGGATGTGATACATTTCAAGAGCCAGCTGGATCATATCGTGTGGAACTGATCCATATGCATTCGCCAGATCAAGCCAAACTACGTCAATGTCTCTCTTCTCTGTTCTTGCTTTTTGGATGGCATCCCAAATCAACGTGGCATGTTCCAAGCATCCAGGCATTCCTGGTATGCCTCCCTTTTGGACTGACATATCCAGATACTTGTTTTCAGTCAGGTATTTTGTCAATCTTGCTGCCATAACAGAGAAGAAGATTTTCCCCTCGACGTTCAGAAGTGATATTGGCCTGAACTGATTGATGCTGCTGGAGTTCTGCTCCTTCGGAATGTACACTCCTTCAGCTCTCATCCATTGGTCGCTGATCTTCTGGTTCCTCCATGCTGATCGAATCATCTTGTGGAGCCACTCGAGCACTTTTGGGCATTTCTTGTAGAGCAGGTATGGTATTCCGTTTGGTCCAGGTGCTGACTTGGCTCTGGCTTTCTTTACTACGTTCTTCACTTCATCCAGTGTTGGTGGTTTGTTATTGAATTTTCCTTCTGGCGCTGCAGGCCAAACCAGATTCTGGATTTCAAGTGGTGCCTCGCGCTGAGAATCGGAATATGTTTCAGAACTGCGGTACGCGGTTTTACCAATGTGCTAACGAGGCACACATCATCTGTAGGGAATTTAATCCTTATGAAGTTCACTTTTTTCGTTCCTCCTTGCCCAGATCCAGCTTGAGCTCCTTTCTGCTGCCTCTGCCATCGCTTTAAGGGCTCTAGTCCTCTTCTTCCCAGAAATGGCGAGTTGTTTCATGAGATCATAAGCGGAGGTGCCCACAAACCCTCTTGCCCCGACCTCTATGGCGAAGATTTTGACCCGCAGACCTGCTTTCTTCAGGGTGCTGGCAAGACCGGCGTATTTTTCGGTCTTGTAGATATGTGCTTCTTCCATTCTGCTTTCGTATGGCACAGTGAGTTCTATCAGAATCACTTGTTTCGAGGAGTCAGAGTGGAGAGCGATGTCTGGTCTCATGCCTGTCTTGCTGATGACATCTGGGTAATTTCTCCACTCTGGGAGGTCTGCTGTACACTCCCAGTCGACTGCTCCATCCAGAAGACCCTTTGGCAATGTGCTGGTTGTCATAGCACTTTCGGGCCAGACCTGTTTCCCTCCTGCTTTGTAGAACGTTGTCATAGCAATTGGTGCGTTTGGGGTCATGGTTTTTTCGCTAACCACATCTGTGATCACTTTCAGAACTTGGTTGTGCCTCCATGTATACCTTCCTTGGGCTAGCGCTACTTTGCAAGAGCTTAGGACATGTTCCACTGTTTGTTTCTTCTGACAGAGCGGACATGCTGGGTCGTCTGCTTTCCCCCATTTCACTAAGTTTGCATTCGAGGGGAGCAGGTCATATACAGATCTGAGGAGGAAGCTTATCCTTAGAGGAGCCATGTGCCACATATCGTTCCAGCTGAGACTTCTTTGGAGTGCACTGTCCCATGTTGTCCATTGCCCCTGTTGACCTTGCTGGACTGCCTTCTGCACTCTTTTGGCATCTTCTTCTTCCTTCAACTCCTGTATGATCATGTCTCTTTTTTCCTTCCCCTTGGCTTTGGACCACCACTGCATTTTTGTTGCTCCCAGTCCCTGTCTGTTGGTTTGCGTGTGTCCAATTATTTCTTTGATGCTGAGGTTTCTCTTGGCATTGTTTACAGCCTCTTGGACTTTCCACTTTCTGCCAGTTCTCAGCTTTGGATGAACTGATCTCACGATATTGTCTTCCGATTCCTCCAGCATGCTCAACAGTCTTGCTTTTCCAACTTTGTATTCCTCCACTATGGATTTGAGAGGTAGCTTCAGCATTGCTTGACGACAGTAGAATGCAACATCAGTGAGACCAGGTGGGACACCGAGCCATTTTCTTGTGTATTTGTTGATTTTGGCTTCCATTGCTTCGACTGTGCTGGTGCAAATGTCATAGATTAGCAGTGGCCACAGCAGCTTTGGTATCAGCATGAACTGTAGACACCAGACTTTGTATTTGCCTGGCAGTCCGCAGTTATCTATTTTCTTCAGGCCTTCTTCTGCTGTTTGCTTGGTTTCACATCCCCTTTGTGTGTCTTTCAGGGAGTCATCATACCATCTTCCGAGACTTTTTACTGGCTCTTCTGTGACAGTGGGGATGGCTTGGTTGGCTACCATGAATTTGACTGAATCTGCCACTTTTCCTTTTCGCAGTGAGAGACTTCGGGATTTCTTAGGTTTGAACCTCATTCTTGAAGAGGCCACCAGCTCATCCAGCTGCTTTAAGATTTGGTGTGTCTCTTCCTCATCCGTGGACAAGACTGTTGTGTCATCCATGAAAGCTTTCAGAGGAGGCATCTGGTATCCATCTCCCAGATTCACTGGACCTGAACTCTTCATTGCAGCTTTCAAGATGACTTCCATTGCCAACACGAACAGTATGGGAGAGATTGCACAGCCCATTGCAATGCCCACCTCTAGGTCTATCCAGTCCGTGGTGTATTCTTTGGTAGAGAACCGCATTGAGAACCCTTGGAAATACTTCCTCAGCATTGTTCGGATGTTTTCTGGGATGTGATACATTTCAAGAGCCAGCTGGATCATATCGTGTGGAACTGATCCATATGCATTCGCCAGATCAAGCCAAACTACGTCAATGTCTCTCTTCTCTGTTCTTGCTTTTTGGATGGCATCCCAAATCAACGTGGCATGTTCCAAGCATCCAGGCATTCCTGGTATGCCTCCCTTTTGGACTGACATATCCAGATACTTGTTTTCAGTCAGGTATTTTGTCAATCTTGCTGCCATAACAGAGAAGAAGATTTTCCCCTCGACGTTCAGAAGTGATATTGGCCTGAACTGATTGATGCTGCTGGAGTTCTGCTCCTTCGGAATGTACACTCCTTCAGCTCTCATCCATTGGTCGCTGATCTTCTGGTTCCTCCATGCTGATCGAATCATCTTGTGGAGCCACTCGAGCACTTTTGGGCATTTCTTGTAGAGCAGGTATGGTATTCCGTTTGGTCCAGGTGCTGACTTGGCTCTGGCTTTCTTTACTACGTTCTTCACTTCATCCAGTGTTGGTGGTTTGTTATTGAATTTTCCTTCTGGCGCTGCAGGCCAAACCAGATTCTGGATTTCAAGTGGTGCCTCGCGCTGAGAATCGGAATATGTTTCCCTGAGATGCTGCTCTAGGGTTTCCTTGCCCACTGTGAGAGTCCCTGATTTGGGTTGTTCAAACAGCTTTCTTGAAAAGTCAAAGGGATCTTTGAAGAAACGATCTTGAGTCTTCTTCTTTTTGCTTTTTCTTCGCCTTGCTGATTCCACTTTGCTGAGAGCATTGTGTTTGGCCTTCAGATCTTTCCAGAGTTCCAGGAGCCCTTGCTTCTCGAATTCTGAGGCAGTTTTCATTCGCTTTTTAAGCTTCCTTTTCTCCCTCCGGATGCTCTCCATCTGTTGCTGTCTTCTGGATTTCTGGGGAGGCGTTTTTGTCTTTGGCTGCTTCACTCCATAAGTGTCCCTGCAGATAGAGTATATGATGTCTCCGTATGTGTCAAGTTTGTGTTCCAGCGTACTGTTCCCTATTAGCGCATTCAGCTTAAGGACAAGTTCCTCATCTAATTTCTCCCATTGTTCTTTTGCACCGGCAGGCGGCAAATTGAGTTTTCCACATTTGGCGTTAAGAGCTTGTGCAAAATCCGCATCAGAACCGTCAGCGTGGATGTCCTTGGCACTATGGTTTAATTCCTGGCCTTGGTCATCCAACGTCTCACCTGCTATCGCAGTGCGCTGCTGCTGGTTCGTATGTGTCTTCAAACAGCCCATTTTTGTCCTGTGGATCTTCATGCCGCGTTTGGTGGTGAATCTCCTTCCACACGCACACGGAAATTCCAACTGGTCATTAATCATGGTCCGTTGTGCGTTTCCAGTCGTGATGGAGTCAGTGCCGATGGATTCATCATTCTCTCCCCCTTTCGGTGAATCCTGGGAGCATCTTTCATTTGAAAAACTCGTGGCATGTTATCAAAGGCAAGGTGGGAAGCCAACCCACAAAGCCCGCAGATCTAGTCTTTCCCAGTGTCCTTCGGTCTTTCCCGAATGTCCTCCGAACTATTCCCGGAAGTCAATGGACTGACCATGTGCAGGTAGAAAGAAACTCTAGGGAGAGCTAGACAACAGAAGGTCTTCAGAGAAGTAACCCCCTTTAGACAAGTGTTTCGGCCCTGAATTCCTTACACTCTCGGGGGGCCGGGCCACATCCAGGTCATGACTCCTGGATGCCCTTCTGCTGTTGTCTATTTTTTTTTTTCCCACGCCGGGGATCGAACCTGGGCGATTCTGCGCTTCAGAACTGCGGTACGCGGTTTTACCAATGTGCTAACGGGGCACACATCATCTGTAGGGAATTTAATCCTTATGAAGTTCACTTTTTTCGTTCCTCCTTGCCCAGATCCAGCTTGAGCTCCTTTCTGCTGCCTCTGCCATCGCTTTAAGGGCTCTAGTCCTCTTCTTCCCAGAAATGGCGAGTTGTTTCATGAGATCATAAGCGGAGGTGCCCACAAACCCTCTTGCCCCGACCTCTATGGCGAAGATTTTGACCCGCAGACCTGCTTTCTTCAGGGTGCTGGCAAGACCGGCGTATTTTTCGGTCTTGTAGATATGTGCTTCTTCCATTCTGCTTTCGTATGGCACAGTGAGTTCTATCAGAATCACTTGTTTCGAGGAGTCAGAGTGGAGAGCGATGTCTGGTCTCATGCCTGTCTTGCTGATGACATCTGGGTAATTTCTCCACTCTGGGAGGTCTGCTGTACACTCCCAGTCGACTGCTCCATCCAGAAGACCCTTTGGCAATGTGCTGGTTGTCATAGCACTTTCGGGCCAGACCTGTTTCCCTCCTGCTTTGTAGAACGTTGTCATAGCAATTGGTGCGTTTGGGGTCATGGTTTTTTCGCTAACCACATCTGTGATCACTTTCAGAACTTGGTTGTGCCTCCATGTATACCTTCCTTGGGCTAGCGCTACTTTGCAAGAGCTTAGGACATGTTCCACTGTTTGTTTCTTCTGACAGAGCGGACATGCTGGGTCGTCTGCTTTCCCCCATTTCACTAAGTTTGCATTCGAGGGGAGCAGGTCATATACAGATCTGAGGAGGAAGCTTATCCTTAGAGGAGCCATGTGCCACATATCGTTCCAGCTGAGACTTCTTTGGAGTGCACTGTCCCATGTTGTCCATTGCCCCTGTTGACCTTGCTGGACTGCCTTCTGCACTCTTTTGGCATCTTCTTCTTCCTTCAACTCCTGTATGATCATGTCTCTTTTTTCCTTCCCCTTGGCTTTGGACCACCACTGCATTTTTGTTGCTCCCAGTCCCTGTCTGTTGGTTTGCGTGTGTCCAATTATTTCTTTGATGCTGAGGTTTCTCTTGGCATTGTTTACAGCCTCTTGGACTTTCCACTTTCTGCCAGTTCTCAGCTTTGGATGAACTGATCTCACGATATTGTCTTCCGATTCCTCCAGCATGCTCAACAGTCTTGCTTTTCCAACTTTGTATTCCTCCACTATGGATTTGAGAGGTAGCTTCAGCATTGCTTGACGACAGTAGAATGCAACATCAGTGAGACCAGGTGGGACACCGAGCCATTTTCTTGTGTATTTGTTGATTTTGGCTTCCATTGCTTCGACTGTGCTGGTGCAAATGTCATAGATTAGCAGTGGCCACAGCAGCTTTGGTATCAGCATGAACTGTAGACACCAGACTTTGTATTTGCCTGGCAGTCCGCAGTTATCTATTTTCTTCAGGCCTTCTTCTGCTGTTTGCTTGGTTTCACATCCCCTTTGTGTGTCTTTCAGGGAGTCATCATACCATCTTCCGAGACTTTTTACTGGCTCTTCTGTGACAGTGGGGATGGCTTGGTTGGCTA
>JAPXFY010000033.1:44235835-44255835 GCA_030674185.1 Monoplex corrugatus
CTCTTTGTTATCTATGTCTCTGATCCTTATTAAATACACCTGACGACTGGACAATGTGGCTTGCCTGGTCTGTGGGTCCGCTCTGAACACACAGGTCTACATATCGATCAACTGACCCGGGGGGGGGGGGAGTGGGGGGGGATGTCGGTCAGTGGTTGTTTCATAAAACCATACGTGTAGCATCCTCCCTCGGATTCACATGCTAATGGTCGTGGGTTCGAATCCCGGGGTGAGCCATATTAAAACTGGTCTTCTGCCTGTCCCACCTTAACATCATTATTGTTCTGGTGGTGTCGGTATAGGATTAGATAAGTTCCCACATTAAAACTGGCCTTCTCACTGTCCCATCTTAACATCATTGTTGTTCTGGTGGTGTCGGTATAGGATTAGATAAGTTCCCACATTAAAACTGGCCTTCTCACTGTCCCATCTTAACATCATTGTTGTTCTGGTGGTGTCAGTATAGGATTAGATAAGTCTCCCCATTAAAACTGGCCTTCTCGTTGTCCCATCTTAACATCATTGTTGTTCTGGTGGTGTCGGTATAGGATTAGATAAGTCCCCCCAATTAAAACTGGCCTTCTCACTGTCCCATCTTAACATCATTGTTGTTCTGGTGGTGTCAGTATAGGATTAGATAAGTCCCCCCATTAAAACTGGCCTTCTGACTGTCCCTTCTTAACATCATCGTTGTTCTGGTGGTGTCGGTATAGGATTAGATAAGTCTCCCCATTAAAACTGGCCTTCTCGTTGTCCCATCTTAACATCATTGTTGTTCTGGTGGTGTCGGTATAGGATTAGATAAGTCCCCCCATTAAAACTGGCCTTCTCACTGTCCCATCTTAACATCATTGTTGTTCTGGTGGTGTTGGTATAGGATTAGATAAGTCCCCACATTAAAACTGGCCTTCTGACTGTCCCATCTTAACATCATTGTTGTTCTGGTGGTGTCAGTGTAGGATTAGATAAGTCCCCACATTAAAACTGGCCTTCTTACTGTCCTATCTTAACATCATTGTTGTTCTGGTGGTGTCAGTGTAGGATTAGATAAGTCCCCACATTAAAACTGGCCTTCTGACTGTCCCATCTTAACATCATTGTTGTTCTGGTGGTGTCGGTGTAGGATTAGATAAGTCCCCCTTCCCCCACTTCCCTGGGATGGTTATCCCTGTCGGCCATATCACCTGAGGTGGGTGTCGGCGTAAAAACTGAACCAAATCAATCAATCAAACCTCCCTCGGGGATTGGAGGTCCCAGCCTGTGATGGAAAGTTCAGAAGAGCAAAATAGAGATGACAGACATGTAGATCGCCAGAAATATTTTTTTACAATGATAAATCAGTTGTGAACAAGTTTGTTTACAATGGGAAAGTTCAAAATACTTGTCAAATTGTATACAGATACATACAATAATGATAAGAAGAAGATGACGAAGACCACCACCACCACCACCACCAACAACAACAACAACAATAACAACATCAATAATAATGAGGATAATCATGGTGGTGGTGGTGGTGGTGGTGGTGGTGATGATGATGATGATGATGATGATGATGATGATAACAATAGCAATGAACATGTCTGGTGCTTAATCTTTGAACAACCCAAGCGTTTACAGTAACAAAAATACGTACACAGAAAACAGAAATACACAGGCCAAACTGCACCAACATCATGCATTAACAACCCATGCAGTTGTTACATTAACAAATAAACAATGAGAGAGAGGCAGACAGACAGACAAACAGAGATAGACAGAGACAGAGAGAGAGAGAGACAAAGAGAGAGAGAAAGAGAGACAGAAAGACAGACAGAGAAAGAGACAGACAGAGACACACAGAGAGACAGAGAGTGAGAGAGACAGAGACAGAGAGAGACCGGGTGACAGAGAGAGAGAGGGAGAGAGAAACAGACAGAGAGAGACAGAGAGAGAGACAGACAGACAGGAGAGAGACAGACAGAGAGACAGAGTCAGAGAGACAGACAGGAGAGAGAGAGGGAGAGAGAGAGACAGACAGACAGAGAAAGAGGGGGGAGAGAGACAGACAGACAGAGAGAGAGGGGGGAGAGAGACAGACAGACAGAGAAGCAGACACAGAGAGGCACAGAGAGAGGGAGACACAGACATACAGACAGACAGACAGAGCATGGCAGCAGATGAGGGATAATGAAAGAAATTTTTATCATTAATGATGTGAAAATCAGTCACATACACACTTACATACGCACATGCGCATACATACATTCATGCTTACTATAAATGGTTACACACAAATATACAAACATTCATCCAAGAGTACATACATACATAATTGTATATGTACATGCACATAATTATGTAGACCCACACATACATGTACACGTACATTATTCATCTCCCTTCTCCCAAGACATCACATTTGCCTCCCCTCTTGCCAGTTACCACCATTCATCATCATCATCATCATCAGGTGCCCTGCCGCATGGCGTTGGCGACCATGGACTTCCATCCATCTCTATCTCTCGTTGCCCCTAGCATCTCCCCCACCCTCCTCATCCCCAGCCACTCTGCAAGTCCGTCCAGCATTCTCTCCCTGGGTCTACCTGGTGCTCTCTTTCCCTCCAGCTTTCCCGTTGTGACCAGGTGCTCCAAATCCCCTTTCCTCATAAAATGGCCTATAAATGTTGCCTGTCTTTTCCTTATCTTCCTTATAAATGATCTACCTGTGTCTGCCTCCATCAAGACTGTCTCGTTTGTTTTCTTTGCTGTCCATGGAACTCTTTATATTCTTCTTAGAGACAGAGAGACAGACAGACAGAGAGGCACAGAGAGAGGCACACCATTCATAAATACTTTATTTCATATCAGTCATTTAGTTTCTCCTGTTCGACGCAACAACAGGCAAGTCTTGCTGTTCTCCCTCTAATTTATGTATTTGTTGTTTGTTAGTTGTTCATTGTTGTTTTATGTATATGCTTGACAAAGGCCAGGTGGCCGAAAATGTACACCTGTCTTGTTTTGGTATATTAAATACGCGTTGTGATTCTGTTTTCGTGTTTTTCTGGTTTCTGTTAATTCAAGGAAATATACAATACCAGTATAAAATATAGACTAGGTAAAACATAGACTATTGTACATAAATCTTGTTCAGTTTTGCCAATGATGTTGTAATAATGTTCAGCAATCATTGTCTTTATTTGTGATTTGTCAAAATATGAATTAAAAACAAGTTTTAAAAAAAAAACAGACTAGGTAGGGCCTCAGGACCTGGCCAGCTCATGGGTTTATGTGCAGGCTTAAGGCTTGTGCAATGATCACCATACACATGGCACCTGTGACGTTAGTGCCTGTGGAATTCGTTCCGAGCGCGGAGACGTCGTCTTGAAAAACTGAAACTGAAACTCATGGAAATATTTATGAAGCTTTCGTTTCAATATGGCCAGCGCTGTGTTTGATTTGACGTTGGTGAGTCATGCCTTTATTACAGAGATTCCTATTCCAGTGGGGTTGCTAGGGGATCTTTCAGTATAAATAGTATCCTTGCCTTCTGGAAATTCTGTGCTAGAGATTTCCTCTTTTCTGTCACTCTCTTTGTTTCTGCCTTGCTCCTTTGTTTTCTGTCATTTCTTCCAATCATTTTCTGCCTTCCTGGTCCATTCACCTGTATGTGTTTTATAAAGCCGTACATATTTTCTCATAAGATTGATAACTGGATACATGTACTAAGCGTATTTTTGGTTTTAATGAAATGTGATGTGGAGAAACAATTTTAGGTAATTCAGACCCGTTTTTACGTATGTTTCAATGTCCTTAGTACTATTTAAAGTTGTATTCAGGTTCTTGTTTTTTTTTAACCCCCTTATGATGAATTGGACGGAGTGGTCAACGCCAAGGGTAAATCTTCAGACCACGTACTCGAATGTAATGATCATCATCATCAGGTGCCCTGCCGCATGGCGTTGGCGACCATGGACTTCCATCTGTCTCTATCTCTCGTTGCCCCTAGCATCTCCCCCACCCTCCTCGTCCCCAGCCACTCTGCAAGTCCGTCCAGCATTCTCTCCCTGGGTCTACCCGGTGCTGTCTTTCCCTCCAGCTTTCCCGTTGTGACCAGCTGCTCCAAATCCCCTTTCCTCATAAAATGGCCTATAAATGTTGCCTGTCTTTTCCTAATCTTCCTTATGAGTGATCTACCTGTGACTGCCTCCATCAAGACTGTCTCGCCTGTTTTCTTTGCCGTCCATGGAACTCTCAACATTCTTCTCGGCTGCCTCAATCTTGTTCTGACTTTGCTTGTTGATTGTCCACGCCCCACACCCGTACAATGTAGTGATATGTGTGCTTAAATTTCCTTTCCAGCTCTTTTTAAGAATCCAAGTGAAGTACTGTGTACATGTTGAGATGCTTGTAGCCTTGACATTGCTCTACGCAGTGGACTGGGTTTTAACCCTTTGACTCCCGCACCCTAACCACTAACTGCAAAAACTTAACCTTTTGACTCCTTCACCCTATTCACCAGCTTCCAGCGGGAAGCCAGTGGAAAGGGTGAGGGAATCAAAGGATTAAGTTTTTGGTTTGCCAGCATGGTTGGCAATGCGGGATGCTGGTGGACAGGGCGTGGAAATCAAAGGGTTAAACAAAAATAGCTACTACCAACGATAGAATCCAGAGACACACGTCTGCAGAGCAAGGTCGCTGACACTGAGTTATCGGGAAATGGTAAACATCTCCACCCTTTCCCCATCAGCCTGGAGCTACCGTTAGCGGCAGACTGGACTTCTCCTTTTCCCAGAATTGTCTGTGCCAGCCCCACAGACAACCTTAACCCTTTGACTTCCGTACCTGTCTACCAGCATCCCGTATTGTCAACCATGACGGCAAAGCAAAAACTTAACCGTTTAACTTGCTCACCCTATCCACCAGCTTCCTGCACGAATCTAACCGTTTAACTTGCTCACCCTATCCACCAGCTTCCTGCACGAATTTAACCGTTTAACTTGCTCACACTATCCACCAGCTTCCTGCACGAATCTAACCGTTTAACTTGCTCACCCTATCCACCAGCTTCCTGCAGGAATCTAACCGTTTAACTTGCTCACCCTATCCACCAGCTTCCTGCAGGAAACTGGTGGATCGGGTGAGGGAGTCAAAGGTTAGGTTTTTGCAGCTGGTGAACAGGGTGCGGGAGTTAAAGGGTTCAGTTTTTGCAGTTGGTAGATAGTGTGCGGGAGTCAAAGGGTTGAGTTTTTGCAGCTGGTGGACAGGATGCGGGAGTCAAAGGGTTAAGTTTTTGCAGCTGGTGGACAGGATGCGGGAGTCAAATGGTTGAGTTTTTGCAGCTGGTGGACAGGATGCGGGAGTCAAATGGTTGAGTTTTTGCAGCTGGTGGACAGGATGCGGGAGTCAAAGGGTTAAGTTTTCGCAGTTGGTGGATAGGATGCAGGAGTCAAAGGGTTGAGTTTTTGCAGCTGGTGGACAGGATGCGGGAGTCAAAGGGTTAAGTTTTTTGCAGTTGGTGGACAGGTTGCGGGAGTCAAAGGGTTAGGTTTTTGCAGTTGGTAGATAGGGTGCGGGAGTCAAAGGGTTATACCCGTATCAGCCTCGCAGACATCATTCTAGCTGTGGCCAGCTCATTGTCTGTATTAGTAGTCTGTTGTTTGATCAGCTGTTAGTAAACGCAGCCATCGACCGCGGCAAGCTTCATACGAACTTTGCTTGACCCATGTGAACTAGCATAATAACAACCCCAGCCCCCACCCCCACCCCCACCCTCTGTTACTGTTTCTATTTAAAGCCCAGCCGACTGCGTACAGCCGTATCAGGGCTAAAACCGTGTTTCAAAACATACACAATACTTCAACAGGTAAAAAAAATATGGAAAGAAAATTAAGTACACATATCAATACATTCACGCATATAATCTAAGGAGATGCCCCCTGACGTTGACCACTCCGTCCAATTTATCACACAGGGGATTTTAAAAAAAAACATACCTGAATACAAATTTAAACATGCCTAAGGACACTGAAACATAATTATACAGAAACGGGACTAAATTACCTACAATTGCATACGCGTATCTCATTTCCCTAGAGCCAAAAACGCACTAAACCCTTTGACTCCCGCACCCTGTCCACCAGCATCCTGCATTATCAACCAATCCAGCAAAGCAGAAATTTAACCCTTTCATTCCCTCATCCTATCCACCAGCTTCCTGACAGGAAGAAAGTACAGAAAGCAAAGGAGCAAGTCAGAAGCAAAGAGATTGACAGAAAAGAGGGAA
Organism: Monoplex corrugatus; assembly: GCA_030674185.1. Lineage (NCBI taxonomy): Eukaryota > Metazoa > Mollusca > Gastropoda > Littorinimorpha > Ranellidae > Monoplex > Monoplex corrugatus. The sequence continues at coordinate 44,242,101 of JAPXFY010000033.1, forward strand.
TTTCCAGCACAGAATTTCCAGAAGGTGGGGATACTATTTATACTGAAAGAGTTCCCGGCATCCCCACGGTGGGGGAGGGGAGGTCCCCCAACATACATATATATATGTGTGTGTGTGTGTGCGCGCGCGCACGCGCGCGCGTGTGGCGTGGTGTGGTGTGGTGTGGCATGTGTGTGTCTGTTCGCGCGTGTGGTGTTGTGTTGTGTGGTGTGGTGTGTGTGTGTGTGTGTGTGTGTGTGCGCGTGTGGTGTGGTGTGGTGTGTGTGTGTGTGTGTGTGTGTGTGTGTGTGTGTGTGTGAAAAGGTGGCAGAATGGCTTAGACATTCATCCGCCTATAACTAAACTCGAGGTTCCAGGGTTCGTTTCCCGTTGTTGAGGCCTCGACATTTTCCTCTCAGTTCGACTGGAACCTCAAACAGAACGTTTGGGTTTAGTCCTTCACAATGGCTCTGGCGGAGTGGAGGGTAAAAACCAAGCCTGACTTTTGTGCCATCTGACCATAGCACGTTAATTAAAAGATCCCATGAATCTCTTTTCACATGGAACTGTTTGCTTTATAATACAAACTGGAGTTGTCATAACAACAAAGAGTATTTCGCCACACGCGCGGCCCTCGCACTACTTTTGAGTACATATGACCTGCGGCATTGCCTCTTCACCACCACCACCCACACACACACACACACACACACACAAATGAAAGGTCAGTGGCGAGGGTACGACCAACCCTTGTATTGCCGCCGAGCTGTCGGTTCATCCCAAGGTCACCAGCCTTGCACCTGGAACTAGCTGAAATCGAGGGCATGTATTGCTCAACGCACTACGGTGGAACTGCTTGCATCGTCTGCGCGCGCGAATGACCAATACTCAGTCAGTCAGTGTGTTGTAATAATTCTATCCAAATAACTTTTCAGTCTTGTGCAAGTAACAGGATTCGTGGAGCACTGTAAGTCAATCTTTATGTATTTTTATTCGTATATAATAAAGGAGTTAGCTAGCTTCTAAACAAATTGTCTGGCTGTTTAGAACTGAAAGCAAGTGGAGCGATAGATCGTGCGTGTAACCGTATAGCGCTGGTCTTTTTTTTTTTCCAGTAGGCCTAAAGCACAAAACTTTATTTAGCACCAAGTCTTTCAGAGTAGGGACTGCGAAGCAGTTGTTTAGTTGTGTGTGTGTGCGGTGGTTTGTGTAGATCTTGTCGCACGTTTTGAATGAGGTGAGTAAAAGTTAGTGCCTGGAGGTTGTTTTTTTGTGTGTGTTTTTTTTTCATAATCGTTTAAGTCTGCAGTTGTTGAACTACACGTTGTAAAAGCCTTCAGCCTTCATGTGTTTGTCTCGTTTGTCTGCTGTTGTTGAAGGCTTTTGTTTTTGTAAAAGCCTTCAACAACAGCAGACAAACGAGACAATACATTACGTGTAGTAATTGTGTCAGTGTTTGTCTCGTTTAAGTCTGCTGTTGTTGAAGGCTTTTACAACGTGTAGTAATTAATTGTGTCAGTGTTTGTTATTTCAGTATCAGAGGAACAATCATAATAATAATTAATGCATAGGTCCACGTCAGTCGTTTTCTCCAATTCAGGTAAACGTGAAGTCTTTTAGGGAAGGTAGTCTACCTGTTCTGTTGTTGGTTTTGTCCAAAATCTTATGATTTATTTTTAGGCTATATATATTATTATAATTATAGCCTACTCTTGATAAAGGCCAGTTGATCGTGTTGATCAAATCAAAAAAGGCTGTTGTAATATGTCTGGTTTTGTTCAAAATCGTTTGTGTGTGTGTGTGTGTGGTTTGTGTAAGTGTGTGTGTGTGTGTGTGTCTCTGTGTGTGTGTATGTCGTGTTCTGAATTGTGTGTGTGTCTTTTGTGTGTGTGTGTGTGTGTGTGTGTGTGTGGTGGTTTGTATTATAAGTGTGTGTGTGTGTGTGTGTCTCTGTGTATGTGGTGGTGGTGGTGTGTCTGGTTTTTGTTGTTGTTGTTGTTTTTGGTGGTGGTGGTGATGGTGTGTGTGTGTGTTTGACAAAGATCGGTTGGCCATGTTGATGATATCGAAGGCTAGGCTTATGTAATATGCCTAGTTTTGTTCAAAATCATTGTGTGTGGGGGGGGGGGGGTCTTGTGTGTGTGTGTGTGTGTGACAAAGATCGGTTGGTCATATTGATCAATTCAAAGGCTATGTAATATGTCTGGTTTTGTTCAAAATCATTGTGTGGGGGGGGGGGGGGTGTCTTGTGAGTGTGTGTGGGGGGGGGGGGTCTTGTGTGTGTGTGTGTTTTGTCTTTTATGTGTGTTTGACAAAGATCGGTTGGCCATGTCAAAAATCAAATAAAGGCTATCTGATATGTCCGATTTTGTTCAAAATCTAGGTCTGGTGATTTTTTCTTCTTCTTTGTTGTCATTTGTGTGTTTGACAAAGGGTATTAGCCATGTTAACCCTTTGTCTCCCGCACCCTGTCTACCAGCATCCTGTATTTTCAACCATGCTAGCAAAGCAAAAACTTATCCAGTTGATTCGCTCACCCTATCCACCAGCTTCCTGCAGAAACTGGTGAGTAGGGTGAGGGAGTCAAAGGGTTAAGTTTTTGCAGTTGGTGGATAGGGTACAGGAGTCAAAAGGTTAATCAAAAGAAAGAAAAGCTAGAGGTTGATTTGATTTGTATCCGTTTTTGTTCAAAACCTTGTGAATGTTTCTTAATCGTCTGTGTATGCTATGGCAAAGGCCATTTGGCCATGTTGATCAAATTAGGCCTACGCTTTCTGATTCTGTTTGTGTGTGTTTCTAGTTTCTGTTTCCTGAACATTAGCAGTGACTCTGATTCAGATTAACCCCTTGCCTCCCACACCCGTATTTATCAACTGCAAAAACTTAACCCTTTGACTTCCGCACCGTATTCCTGTAGGAAGCTGGTGCATAGGTTGAGGGAGTCAAAGGGTTAAGTTTTTGCTTTGCTAGCGCGATTGGCAATTAAGGAAGCTGGTGGACAGTATGCAGGAGTCAAAGGGTTAAGTTTTTGCTTTGCTAGCGTCATTGGCAATGAAGGATGCTGGTGGACAGTATGCAGGAGTTAAAAGGGTTAAAAAGATGACAGTGGAAGTAGGGAGAAATTGTAAATTATGAAAAAGTGATTGTAAACTGTTCTTCTAGCAATCTGTACAATGTATCACTGTTTTCGCTTGAGTTCTCAATTTTGCAAATGAACTACCTTCCATTAAAGTCCCGCACTTTATCCGCCAACTGCAAAAACTTAACCCTTTGACTCTCACAGGAAGCTGGTGGATAGGGTGCGGGAGTCAAAGGGTTAAGTTTTTGCTATGCTAGCATGGTTGGTGATGCAGGAGGCTGGTGGACAGGGTGCGGGAGTCAAAGGGTTAAGTTTTTGCTAACATGGTTGGTGATGCAGGAGGCTGTTGGACAGGGTGAGAGGGTCAAAGGGTTAAGTTTTTGCCTACCATGGTTGGTGATGCAGGATGCTGGTGGACAGGGTGAGAGAGTCAAAGGGTCAAGTTTTTTCTATGCTAGCATGGTTGGTGATGCAGGAGGCTGGTGGACAGGGTGAGGGAGTCAAAGGGTTAAGTTTTTGCTATGCTAGCATGGTTGGTGATGTAGGATGCTGGTGGACAGGGTGAGGGAGTCAAAGGGTTAAGTTTTTGGTATGCTAGCATGGTTGGTGATGAAGGAGGCTGGTGGACAGGGTGTGGGAGTCAAAGGGTTAAGTTTTTGCTTTACTACTAATACTAGCATGGTTGACAATGCAGGTTGCTGGTGGACAGGGTGAGGCAGTCAAAGGGTTAAGTTTTTGCTTTGCTAGCATGGTTGACAATGCAGGATGCTGACGGACAGGGCGCGGGAGTCGAAGGGTTAAAGGATGTGGAGTTTGTCGTCTTGCTACATGTAAGGTAACTAGACACTCTTGCTACAACTTCATGGTTTTTTTGTAGCCGTATTGGCCCAGTGGCTTAGAGTGCTGTGCTGACAGTGTAGAAGTTGTGGGTTCGACCATCATGGGCAGGCCACAGGTTTTTCTTACGGATCCAAATGATAAGTTAAAGTCTATTTTTAGCTTTTTGGCTCTTGGGAAATGAGATATTTTTAGGAGTCTTATTTTTAGGGTTTTGGCTTTAGGGAAATAAGATGTGCAGCAAAAATTGTAGGTAATTTAGGCCTGTTTTTATATGTGACCCGTTTTCACGAAATGAGTCCTAACTTGCAGGCAGCGAAAAGCGTAGAGGCCCGGAAAAGGTGTGATGGGTTGATTTTGTCAATTCTTACTTTTCGTCAAAAATGGAATATTGAATATTTAAATTACATGTACATGCACTCAGCATGTTATAGTTCAGTTGGAAAATGTATTTAAAATGCGTTTTAACCAGATAACGGCATGCTTTTTGTGTCAGAAAAAGGGATACATAAACTTAAATAACAAGACAATTACAATAGATTTTCAAACCAATGTTTGTGTGCTATTGTGGCATGATGTGTTTTACCATGGTACAAAATTTGATAAAGATTGGTGAAGTACAAATACCTGTGGCTAAGGCAAAACTTCACTAAAGTGGTGAAAATTTTAAAACTTGATTTTCTCAAAATGGCTGCTTGCTATGTTACACACTTCAAACACCCATAACTTCCTTATTTTTAGGAGTAGAATAATAAATTTCATATGAAAAGAAAGTTGATAATCTGGACATTTTGAAAATTGTAATATCCTAAAATCTGTTATTTTCACCGTAGGACTCGTTTTGTTAAAACGGATCATATATATGTTTTAGTGTCCTTAGTTATGTATGCTTTTGTATTCAGATGTTTTTTAAATCCCCTGTGTGATAAATTGGACAGAGTGGTCAGTGCCAGGGGCATCTGCGTAGATTACGTGCATGAATGCATTTGTATGTGTACTTAAGTTTCTACCCCCCTTTTTTTTTTCCTGTTAAAGTATTGTGCGTGTATCAAAACGATTATTGTTGCTGTTGTTGTTGTAGTTGTTGCTGTCTTTTTTTTTTCATTGTTATTGTTGTTGTTGTTGTCAGTGTTGCTGTTGTTTGTTGTTGTCATTATTGTTGTTATTGTTTTTGTCATTGCTGTTACTGTCATTAGTTTTGTTGTCCTTTTTGTCATCACTGTTGTTGTCATTATTGTTGTTATTGTTGTTGTTATTGTCATTGCTGTTACTGTCATTAGTTTTGTCCTTTTTGTCATCATTGTTGTTGTCATTGTTGTCATCATTTTTGTTTTTATTATTGTTGTTGTTGTTGTCATTGTCAAAGCTGTTTTGTTGTTTGCCAAAATTATAAGATTTTAGACTTTAATGGAAGGTACTTCATTTGCAAATTGAGAATTCAAGCAAAACACAGTGATATATTGTAGAGATTGCTGGAAGAAGAGTTTGTTATCACATTTTCGTTTACAATCTCTCCCTACCTCCATCAGCATCCTATTAAATCCATCACCCTCTCATTTCTAGTCCACAGGTCCTAGTGTTTTAGTGATTTGCTACCAATCTGTGTGCCGTATCGCTTTTGAGGATGTGGATGTTAAACCCCAAACAAATGCACAAACCCACTCACTTCGATATTTCCCATCATCATCATCATGTGCCCTGCAGCATGGCATCGACAGTCATGGCCCTCCATACGAATCTATCCTTTGTCGCTGCAAGCACATCTCCCATCCTCTCTGGTCTCAGCCACTCTACAAGTCTGTCCAGTATTTTCTCCCTGGGCCTAACTGGTGGTCTCTTTCCCTCCATCTTTCCCATTGTGACTAGGTGCTCTAATTTCTCTTGCCTCATAAAATGTCCTATAAATGTTGGTTGTCTTTCTCTGATCTTCTTTGTTAATGTTCTTCCTGTGTCTGCCTCCTTCAAGACAGTATTTCCCATAAGACATTATGTTACTCACGTCTGCTTTTTTTTTTTTTCCTCTCATCTGCAGCGTCTTCATTCATCACTGACGCAGAAATAAACGTGAGATCTGAAAGTACCCAACTCTGCCTGGAAACGAGCCAGAAAACTTTAGGTCAGAAGACGTTCAGTGTCTTAAAGATCCTCCTGACGCCTTCAGATTACACCAACTCCTTGAAGATACCTGAAAGATACCTAAAAGCCTTGAAGACTGTCACATACTCCAGATCTGAAGATACCCCCAAAGCTTTGGAGAGTCCTTCATTCCCTAACACCTTGAGTTTATCATCAATCCTCCAAAAAAAAACATCAAAGCCTCGAAGTCATCTTGACATCTTAAGACCACAACAACTTGAAGATAGTGTAACACCTTGACATGTTGATACCTTAACTTCTTTGTACCTTAACAACTGGAACATATTTTAACCGTGTGGAGATACTTTAACGCTTGAAGTTGAAGGTACTTCAACACTGTGAAGGTACTCTAACGTCTTTGTGGTATTTTAACGTTTTGAAGGCACTTAAACACCTTGAAGGTACTCTAACGTCTTTGTGGTATTTTAACGTTTTGAAGGCACTTAAACACCTTGAAGGTACTCTAACGTCTTTGTGGTATTTTAACGTTTTGAAGGCACTTAAACACCTTGAAGGTACTCTAACATCTTTGTGGTATTTTAACGTTTTGAAGGCACTTAAACACCTTGAAGGTACTCTAACATCTTTGTGGTATTTTAACGTTTTGAAGGCACTTCAACACTGTGAAGGTACTCTAACATCTTTGTGGTATTTTAACGTTTTGAAGGCACTTAAAACCTTGAAGGTACTCTAACGTCTTTGTGGTATTTTAACGTTTTGAAGGCACTTAAACACCTTGAAGGTACTCTAACATCTTTGTGGTATTTTAACGTTTTGAAGGCACTTAAACACCTTGAAGGTACTCTAACATCTTTGTGGTATTTTAACGTTTTGAAGGCACTTAAACACCTTGAAGGTACTCTAACATCTTTGTGGTATTTTAACGTTTTGAAGGCACTTCAACACTGTGAAGGTACTCTAACATCTTTGTGGTATTTTAACGTTTTGAAGGCACTTAAACACCTTGAAGGTACTCTAACGTCTTTGTGGTATTTTAACGTTTTGAAGGCACTTAAACACCTTGAAGGTACTCTAACGTCTTTGTGGTATTTTAACGTTTTGAAGGCACTTAAACACCTTGAAGGTACTCTAACGTCTTTGTGGTATTTTAACGTTTTGAAGGCACTTAAACACCTTGAAGGTACTCTAACGTCTTTGTGGTATTTTAACGTTTTGAAGGCACTTAAACACCTTGAAGGTACTCTAACGTCTTTGTGGTATTTTAACGTTTTGAAGGCACTTAAACACCTTGAAGGTACTCTAACGTCTTTGTGGTATTTTAACGTTTTGAAGGCACTTAAACACCTTGAAGGTACTCTAACGTCTTTGCAGTATTTTAACAGCTTGAAGATACTTTTAACATCTTGAAAGTATTTCAGCGTCTTGATGGTATTTTAATACTGTGCAGGTACTCTGAACATCTTGACGGTACTTTAACATCTTGACGGGTACCTGACCACCAAGACACTATACGAACATCTTGCAGATACCTCATCACCTCTAAGTCAGCTGTACAAAGGCAGAATGGGTGTGAAATGTCCCAAATACCTGGCGGTCTACATCGCGGATTTTCAAGTGTTTGCTGGGTTAGTTTTGTGTATGGTCGGCCTGATTGGTCCTTCCTGGGTGGATTCTTCTGTTGGTGGCGTCAGTTTTAACTGGGGCTTGTGGAAGTACTGCGTGGGCGGCAACTGTATTTCACTCCCTGATAATCTGGAAAGCGGTAAGTTGTGTGTTTGTAGAACGATGATGGTGGTGGTAGTGGTGGTGATGATGGTGGTGATGGTGGTGGTGGTGATGATGGTGGTGGTGGTGGTGATGGTGGAAGTGAGGGTGATGGTGTAGTGAGTGTTAGGATGATGGTGGTGATGGTAGTGAGTGTTAGGCTGATGATGGTGGTGATGTTCTCATCAAGGGCACTTACTCTCAACCTGCATACCTGACCTGTGGTGTTCCACAAGGATCTGTCCTTGGCCCTGTTCTTTTCACTCTCTACACCTCCCCCCTGTCCACCATCATCAACTCCCACTCTATAAAACACCACTTCTATGCTGATGACACCCAACTTCAAGACAGTGACTCACCTGATAATATACAGCGCCTGTTGACTCGCACCACTGAGTGTTACTCGGACATTAAGAACTGGATGACACACAATAAACTTCAGCTTAATGACGACAAGACAGAAGCTATCCTCATTGGCACCCGTCAGAAACTTTCTCAGCTGCCTCCTCTTTCTCTCCCATTATGTAACACATCAGTCCCAATTTCTGATTCAGCTAAAAACCTTGGTGTCTGCATTGACTCTACCCTCTCCATGAACAACTTTGTTTCTCAAACTGCCAGATCTTGCTACTATCATCTCCATCGTATAAGGCTGATCAGGAAGTATCTCTCTGTCGAAACAACTGCAAAACTCGTTCTCTCCTTCATAATGTCTCGCATTGACTATTGCAATTCACTCCTGTCTGGTCTTCCTGCCTCCACCATTCACATCCTACAGCGCATTCAAAACAATGCTGTACGCCTTGTACTCAAAAAGAAAAAAGCTGACCACATATCTCCTCTCCTGGCACAACTTCACTGGCTCCCTGTATCAAAGCGCATACAATACAAACTAGACACCATGTGCTACAAAAGCCTCAATAACGCAGCCCCCGATTACCTGTCAAGCCCACTTGAGATCTATGTTCCCTCACGTACCCTCCGCTCTGCCTCCGATCCTCTGACTTTTCGCTTTCCACGCACTAAGCTCAATACCTATGGTCCACGAGCCTTCTCTGTTTCTGGTCCACTCTCCTGGAACAAACTTCCTCTCTCAGTCCGTCAGCAACCTACTTTTGTCTCCTTCAAGTCCGCTCTCAAAACCCACCTTTTCTCCTCTGCATAAAATCCTAACCTCACTCAACCCCCCCTCCCCCTCTGCAGCCTGTCTCCGCTCGGAGGGGAATCACATGGTTATAATATATAATTGTATATGCTTCCTTCCTTCCTTCCTTCCTGTCCCTTAACCCTATCCAGGGTCGTGGGGGCTCCACATGGATGAACGTCGCACCGTCTGTCTCCACCTCTGTCTGTCATGAGCAAGGGTCTGGGTCGTGGCAAAGCTTTTTTCTGTCCATTCGTCAATATTGTCCATCCACCTTTTTCTCTGTCTGCCTCTTTTTCTTCCTCCCTGAACTGTTCCTTGGAGTATTGTTTTTGATAGTCCGTTAGTTCTTGTCACGTGACCATACCACCGAAGTTTCCTTTTTCTTACTGTTGTCAGAAGGTTTTCATAGTTTTTGACATGCTGTGAAATTGTTCTTCGTACTTCCTCATTGGTAATGTGGTCTTTGTATGAGATGCCAAGCACTCTTCTAAAGCATCTCATTTCTACTGCCAGGATCTTCTTTTGCAGTTCTGCTGTTAGTGTCCATGACTCGCACGCGTAGAGAAAGATTGACAGGACCAATGCGTGCATTAGTTTCAGTTTGGAAGTGAGGGCGATGTTTTTGTCCCTCCAGATGGGCTTCAGCTTGGCTAGTGCTGCTGTTGTCTGTGCTGCTCTTGCAAGAACTTCGGTTTTCGATCCCTGTTCACTGATAATGGCTCCGAGATATTTTAACTGAGCCACGGTTTCCAGCTCACTCCCGCTGACTGTAATCTTCTTTTCTATTGGTTTTGTGCTGTTTGTCATCAACTTTGTCTTTTCGGCACTGATCTCCATGCCATATCTGGATGATGTCTCGTCCAGGTGTTTCACCAGGTTGGCAAGTTCGTCTTCATTTCCAGCCAACCCATCGATGTCGTCGGCAAATCTCAAGTTGGTGATTGTCCTTCCTCCAATATTGACTGAGCCGTGATGGTTTTCAAGGGCATCCGTCATAATGCGCTCAAGGAAGATGTTGAACAAGGTTGGAGAGAGGAGACAGCCCTGGCGAACTCCAACTGATGTGTGAAACCAGTCCCCCACTGTGCCCCCAACAAGCATTGCGCTGCTCGCTTTTGCGTATAGCTGTGTGATGGTGTCAATAAGCTTCCTTCCCATGTTGTACTTCCTCATGGTGGCCCACAGTGCTTCATGCCATACTCTATCAAATGCCTTTTTGAAGTCGATAAAAACGTGGTAGATGTCCTGTTGGTGTTGGCTGTATTTTTCGCATAGGACTCTGAGATTGAATATTTGTTCTGTTGTGCTTCTACCACTGCGAAATCCCGCTGATTCTTCGGCAATGATCTCCTCTGCCTGTGGTTTCAGTCTGTTCAAAATGACTTTCAGCATCACTTTGCTAGCATGGCTGATAAGGCTGATCGTTCTGTAATTCTGGCATAGTTGTAAATTGCCTTTCTTGGAAAGTGTGATGATTAGTGACTGGGTCCAAGGTGTCGGCCATTCTCCCGTCTGCCAGATTTTGTTGCAGATTTTCCAGAGGATGTCAGTCACTGCCTCCCCTCCATGCCTGATCAGTTCTGCTGGGATGTTGTCCACTCCAGCAGCTTTTCCATCTTTCAGCGATCGTATTGCTGTTTCGACTTCTTCGCGTAGAATAGGGTGGTCATCGTCATTTGTTGATTCCTGGCATGTAAGAACAGTTGAGTCACCCTGTGTCTGGTGGTTGTAGAGGTCAGAGCAGTATTCTGTCCATCTATGGATGATTTCTTTATCTTCTGTCAGGCACTTTCCTTGTTTGTCTTGAATGGTACTGATCCTTGCCTGTCTCTGTGTGGTGAGTTCTTTCACCACTTTGTACGCCTTTATGCTGTTGTTCTTGTTTAGGCTGTCTTCTATTTCTGTGCATTTATTTTGTATCCATCCTTCTTTGGCCTCCCTCATGCCTTTTCTGATTTCTTTGTTGATGTTTCTGTAGGTTAGGGCTCCGTCTGTTGTATTTTTGACTTTCTTGATTTCTCTTCTTTTGTCACACATTTCAAGGATTTCGTCTGTAATCCAGGGTTGGGTTTTCCGGCGTTGTTTTCCTAAGAGGTCATTTGCAGTCTCTGTCATCACTGTGTTAAACTTGGTGGTCATTTCCTCCGCAGTTTCTTCTTGTGTGCTCAATGCTGCAAACTTTCCGCCTATTGTTGCTTGGAAGGACTCTGCAATGGAGGAGTCCTTGAGTCTGTCCAAGTTGAACTTCAGTCTGGTGTTCTTGGGCTTCTTGATCTTCTTCAGCCTGACCTTGAAGTTCATTATCACTAGGTCATGGTCACTACCCACATCTGCACCTAGAAATGTTCGCGTCTTGGCTCTGCAGATTCCAGATCTAAAACGGATTGGGACCAAGATGTAGTCGATCTGGTGGTTGGTCCCATTTGGTGCATGCCAAGTCCAGCATCGTGACGCCTTGTGTTCACCAAGGGTGTTAGCCAGTGTCATGTTGTTGTATCCGGCGAACTCAAGTAGGCGCAGTCCTCACTCGTTGGAAATTGCATTACAGGAGGGCCCACAATGGTTCTTCCAGTCTTTTAATGCATCAGCGCCCACTTTAGCATTCCAGTCTCCCTGAATGATAAGGATGTCTTTTTTGTCAACCTCGTCAATGATTTCTTGAAGTTGTGTGTAGAATTCCTCCACATCCTCATCATCATAGTCTGTTGTCGGTGCATAGGTTTGTATCGCTGTGATGTTGAATGGTGCTGCTCGGAGGCGGATGGAAATGAGCCTGTTGGATATTGGGCGGCATCCGAGTATTGAGGTCTTGACGTTCTTGTTGACAAGAAATCCTATGCCGTGGATGTGTTTTTTCAAGTCTCCACTGTAGTACAATACATGTCCTTCCTCAGTTTGGTGTTCTCCATGATCTTTCCACCTGACTTCGCTCAGTCCAACTACATGCCAGGAATATCTTTCCAGCTCATGCGTAAGTTCGTGCAATTTGCCTGGCTGTGCAAGTGTTCTAACATTCCATGTGGCGATGGTGAGAGTTTCTCTTCCTCAGATCTTTTTTGAAGAGGTTCCACCAGTCGCATACTTGTCACCTCCGCCCTGGTGTCCAACGGAAGGCGCGGTCCTTGGTCCGGGCGACGACCGAGCCGGTATCAACATTGGTTTTTGGTTCATCATCATGTAGTGTGTCTTGGGCATGAATAGCCTGGCGGCGCCCATCCCTCTCCAGGCTCTCTATAATTTTCCATTGCTTTTATTCTTGCTTTTATTGCTTTTATTCTTTCTCCCCATTTATAGCCATGCGTGTGTGTGTGTGTGCGTGCGTGTGTGTCTGCTTCAGCGCTTAGATTTGATATTATCAAGATTTTGCGCTATATAAATATTGTAATTATTATTAATTAATTACATGATGGTGGTGGTGATGGTGGAAGTGAGGGTGGTGGTGGAGTGAGTGTTAGGATGATGGTGGTGATGGTAGTGAGTGTTAGGCTGATGATGGTGGTGGTGGTGGTGGTGATGGTGGTGGTGGTGGTGGTAGTGATGTCAGTGAGTGTTAGGCAGATGGTGGTGGTGATGATGGTAGCGAGTGTTAGGATGGTGGTGGTGATGATAGTAGTGAGTGTTATGATGGTGATGGTAGTGAGTGTTAGGATGATGGTGGTGGTGATGGTATGAGTGTTAGGATGATGGGGTGGTAGTGAGTGTTAGAATTAGGATGATGGTGATGGTAGTGAGTGTTAGGATGATGGTGATGGTAGTGAGTGTTAGGATGATGATGGTGGTGGTGGTAGTTAGTGTTAGGATGGTGATGGTAGTGAGTGTTAGGATGATGGTGGTGGTAGTGAGTGTTAAGATGATGGTGGTGGTGATGGTAGTGAGTGTTAGGATGATGGTGATGGTAGTGAGTGTTAGGATGATGATGGTAGTGAGTGTTAGGATGATGGTGATGGTAGTGAGTGTTAGGGTGATGGTGGTGGTGGTAGTTAGTGTTAGGTTGATGATGGTGGTGATGGTAGTGAGTGTTAGGATGGTGATGGTAGTGAGTGTTAGGATGGTGATGGTGGTGGTGGTAGTGTTAGGTTGATGATGGTGTGATGGTAGTGAGTGTTAGGATGATGATGGTGGTGATGGTAGTGAGTGTTAGGATGATGATGGTGGTGATGGTAGTGAGTGTTAGGATGATGGTGGTGATGGTAGTGAGTGTTAGGTTGATGGTGGTGGTGATTGTAGTGAGTGTTAGGATGATGGTGGTGATGGTAATGAGTGTTAGGATGATGATGGTGGTGATGGTAGTGAGTGTTAGGATGATGGTGGTGATGGTAGTGAGTGTTAGGATGATGATGATGGTGGTGGTAGTGAGTGTTTAGGATGATGATGGTGATGATGGTAGTGAGTGTTAGGATGGTGATAGTGGTGATGGTAGTGAGTGTTAGGATGATGGGATGTGGTGGTGTAGTTAGGATGATGATGGTGGTGATGGTAGTGAGTGTTAGGATGATGATGGTAGTGAGTGTTGAGATGATGATGGTAGTGAGTGTTAGGATGATGATGGTAGTGAGTGTTAGGATGATGATGGTAGTGAGTGTTAGGATATATGATGGTAGTTGAGTGTTAGGATGATGTGGTAGTGATGTGTTTAGGATGATGAGTGGTGGTGAGTGTTAGGATGATGATGGTAGTGAGTGTTATGATGATGGTGGTGAGTGTTAGGTGATGATGGTGGTGATGGTAGTGAGTGTTAGGATGATGATGGTAGTGAGTGTTAGGATGATGATGGCAGTGAGTGTTAGGATGATGGTGGTGGTGATGGTAGTGAATGTTAGGATGGTGGTGGT
>JAPXFY010000033.1:44260835-44263335 GCA_030674185.1 Monoplex corrugatus
GCACACTGGCACAAATAAAAACATTTTAATTAAAAGAGTGCATGGAAACTGTCCATTTAACAGAAAACATACACATAATCAGCAATAAATAAGCATATTTGGGGGGGGGGGGGGGGGGGAACAAGTTTAGGTGAAAAAGATACTACAGCAGAGAAAAGTAAGAAAACACAGATTACGATGGAGACAAAAGTAAGAAGAGAAAAGGACCATGAATAAAGATGCATGCAGAACCTTAACCCTATGACTCCCGCACCTATCCACCAACTGCAAAAACTTAACCCTTCGACTCCCTTACTCTGTCCAACTGGAAACGCTTAATCCTTTAACTCCCTCATCGTATCCACCAGTTTCCTGTCAAAGGGTTAAGGAGGCTGATGGATGGAGTGAGGGAGTCAAAGGGTTAAGTTCTTGCTTTGCTAGCATGGTTGACAATGCAGGAAGCTGGTGAATGGAGTGAGGGAGTCAAAGGGTTAAGTTCTTGCTTTGCTAGCATGGTTGACAATGCAGAGATGCTGGTGGACAGGGTGTGGGAGTCAAAAGGTTAAAAGAAAAATGACAGGGGAAATGGGTGCTCAGTGTGTCTGCATACAACAGAGGTTATTTGAAAAAGTTAATAGATAAATAACTGGATGGGATTATGTTGCTCCAGTGGCAGCCATATTGTGTAGTACATTGCATCGTATTATATTACAGTAAGTCGTATTGTATCACGCTGCATTGTATCATATTACATTGTCCTTTATTTCATTTTTGCGCAGTATATTGGAGAGTATCTGAATATTTTTTGGTTGTTGGGTTTTGTTTTGTTTTTGTTTTTTTTTTTTTTTTTTCTTTTGTTTTTGTTTTTTGCATCACAGCATAAACTTGCTTCGCAATCGTATGGTTGATATTATGTCACATTATCACAGCACTGACATTGACACAGATATTGACACAGTTTATCGTGAAAGCCATCCAACCCATACACAAAGGATAGGAACAGGAAGTGGGGTTGTGGGTATGCTCAAGAGGAGTTCATTATACTCAGACATTTCCATATGTGTTCCATCCTAATCTGCCAGCAGTTACCTGGCAAACGCCTTGAGTCTGCACAAATGTGTATGCACTGGCAAAGTCTTGAACTGAAAAAACAGGGGAGGGGGGTGGGGAGACCTATGAAACATAAGCTGACACCACCAGAATGATGGAAACATTAAGACGGGCAGCCAACAGGCCAGTGGACCTATGAAACACCAAGCTGACACCATCAGAATGATGGAAACATTAAGACGGGCAGCAAACAGGCCAGTGGACCTATGAAACACCAAGCTGACACCACCAGAATGATGGAAACATTAAGACGGGCAGCCAACAGGCCAGTGGACCTATGAAACACCAAGCTGACACCACCAGAATGATGGAAACATTAAGATGGGCAGCCAACAGGCCAGTGGACCTATCAGACACCAAGTTGACACCACCAGAATGATGGAAACAATAAGATGGGCAGCCAACAGACCAGTGTTTTAACTCTATTGTGACTGCACTTGTCACAACTGAGCTCTCCTGCTGGCCTAAGGCTGCCACAGTGAAATCACTGAGAACCGGGTGCAAGTGAACTTATCCATCGATTTTAGACAAAGAAACCGGCAAAATGTAGCTGAAGCGTTCAATATCCATCGATTTTAGACAAAGAAACCGGCAAAATGTAGCTGAAGCGTTCAATGGAAGTTCCATCCACAAAGGAAGCAACTGCCGACTACTAAATCATTTGCATAACAAAAGTAGAGGGAGTTATATACCCTAGACCGTCTGTTACTATGATTGAAGTAGCCCGTCCTCAGTGAGAGCTCAGCTGTTACTTCGATCGAAGTAGCCCGTCGTCAAAGAGTTAATGTTGCAGGCTGGGATTGAACTCGAGATATCAGATTCTGAGTCCATGGCTCTATCAAAAGCTGCCATTAACCCTTTGAACCCGGCTGGCCGATGCGGCGGCCAGCACGATTAATACCTCTGTACCCGGCAGGCCGCAGGAGCGGCCTGACATGTCCGGTTGACCTGGCCTGGTGTGGTGCTGGCGTGCGGTATGCGACCTACCGGCATCTACTCTCCTCTGCCACATCCTGTTTATATTACCGAATTCCAGACACCCTATACTTTCTTCTTGGCAAAGTGTTAAGCATTAGAAGGATTTATTCTGAGACACCGGGTTTTCGCTAGAATTTCTCTAAAAATACTCAGGGTTGAGGATATCAGAGGTCTAGAAGTACTTAGGGCTGAAAGGGTTAATGGGGACAGGGGATAATATTGGTAACATTTTAGACCTTGTCCTTTGGCTTTTTCATGGACAGGCATCATCAACATGTTCTGATAATGAGAGTGTTACACAATGTCAGAGTTTTAAGGTATAGCCAGTTTCCATGGAGAAAGACATGTCGACATCTGGATCCTTTGCTTACCGTAGATACATTGTGAAATGTAAGCTTTTCACAGTGGGGGGAAAAAAAATGGGTTGCTCTCC
>JAPXFY010000033.1:44268335-44290835 GCA_030674185.1 Monoplex corrugatus
TTACGGACACTTCTTCATAAAGAGTAAACTTCCTTCATGAAATAAAAATTGATATTCATAGTAAATTTTTTGTCTCTGTGTGTGTGTGTGTGTGTGTGTGTGTGTGTGTGTGTGTGTGTGTGTGTTTCATGAAGTAAACCATTCATGTTTATATTCTCCCTCTCTCTCTCTCTCTCTCCCTCTCTCTCTCTCTCTCTCTCTCTCTCTCTCTCTCTCTCTCTCTCTCTCTCTCTCTTTCTCTGTTGGTCTGTCTGTCTCTCTCTCTTCTCTGTCTCTCTCTCTCTCTCTCTCTCTCTCTATCTATCTGTGTCTATCTATCTATCTCTGTATGTGAGTGTGTGTATGTGCGCGCGCGCGCGCGCGTGTGTGTGTGTGTGTGTGTGTGTGTGTTTAAAGCTGAGAAAATCGTCTCCACATATTTTTGTCAGAGGCAGACACGTGTATGCACACACACACATACACATGCATACATATACACACATACACATACACACACATACAAACACACACAGAATAATGCAAGAAAGTAAATGACTGGTCGTTATTTTCTGTCCACAAAGACAGACAATGGTTCTGGTGTACTTTGTTTTGAACGCATCGAGTTTCCACTAACTACTAAAATTAGACACTAGGTCTGAAATGATAATGGCAATTAACCATTTAATTCATTTCTTATCCTTAAGAGGCACTGACCTTACTTCCTGTTGGATACCATCCCATTGTTCTTTTCATCATAACGATGTAGTTGACAGGGCTGCCAAACGAGGAGCTAAGGGTTCACCAGAATCAAACAACACAAAGGTCTCTCTCTCCTTGAATGAATCTTGTAACTTAGTGGACGCCTATGTTTGGAAACTGTTTCAAGATAATCAGAAAAAGTACAATACTAATAGCATGAATTTTATAATCAGCAAAATAAGTATACAGTTTAAATGTTAACAGATGTATACAGTCCCTTACGTATAGCTGGAAACTCGATGCATTCGAAACAAAGTACACCAGAAATAATGTGTATCTTTGTTATCAGAATATAGCGACTAGTCATTTACTTTCTTGCATTAGTATAAAGCGATACATTCCGATACTTTCTACTCACACAATTTCCGACATATTTGAATCATCATTACCAACATACGAATTTTTCGTCAACCTGTCTAAAAGTCCAATAGTTAAATATCTATAATTCGTTCATCTTCCTGTTCATGGTTACAGTTAGCTAGTTTATTGTTTAAATATTTCTTTTAGTAAACTGCGTTGAAGTGATTAGCCTAACTTCAGGTCAACAATAGTCCAGGATGACGGCTGACCTTACATATTGAAGAAGAAGATTTATCCAGCCAGCAGACCAACTCACCTAGGAGCCAGCCGGGTTTTATCAACCCTTTTGATAAAATTGAGTAGGGTTATACTAAATGATAGGTCTAGCCTACCTTTTTTTTTAAATTATGGGGCTTCAATTACCCATATTTCATGTCTTCTCTTGAAGGTGATGCATCTCATGCCTGCTTTTTTGAAGAGGGAAGAAAAAGGAATCACTTTTATTTTTGTTCCATTTACTGATTTAGTTTTTCATTCATGATGCACAGAGCTTTCTTTGATTGTTCTGTTTGTAAATGTTAGAGTAACCCTTTCTTTGACTCCTGCACGCTGTCTACCAGCATCCTGCATTGCCAACTATGCTAGCAAAAACTTGACCCTTTGATTGCCTCACCCTATCCACCAGCTTCCTGCAGGAAGCTGGTGGATAGGGTGTGGGAGGTTGTTGTTTTGTTTTTTTTTGGGGGGGGGGGTATTTGTTGGAAAAGAAACTTTTGTTTTTATTCCACTTCAGTATTTCATTCATGATACACATTGCTTTTGTTGATTATTCTGTTTGCGAATGTTAGACGATATTTATTCAGTTACTGGCTCGTGCATTGCCTTTACATATATATATATATATATATATATATATATATATATATATATATATATATATATATATATATATATATATATATGATTGTAGAATGGGCACAGATGAATGAGTTCATAGTAGGAAACACCTGGTTTGAGCAGCCTAACAGAAGAAAATGGACTTGGATGAGTCCAGGAGATAATACCAAAAATCAAATTGACTACATCCTGAGCAACAAAAGATTTAGAAATTCTTTACTGTCAGCAAAAACACTACCAGGCGCAGACTGCAACAGTGACCACAATCCGGTAGTGGGAAGGTTTAGGCTGAAATTGAGGAAAAGGAAACAGACCAAAAGCAACATCAAACTAAACCTTGGACTCTTAAAGTCAGATGAAATGATACGTCAAAAATTTATTGTACATGTTCAAAACAAATTCAGTGCTCTGGAAGACGTTGGTGACAGTGAGGAACAATGGACAAAGTTGAGAAGTTCTATAAATGAAGCTTGTGAAGAAATCCCTAAGGCAAATAGAAAAGCAAAAAAGAGCTGGATGACTAATGAAATTTTGGGCCTGATGGAGGAAAGGTGGAAGGCAAAGAGAAACGAGGAGATATACAGGAAGATAAACAAAGAAATCAGGTATAGGTGCAATGAAGCTAAGGAAGCTTGGCTGAATACAAAATGCAAAGAGATAGAAGAACGACACAAAATGGATCCTCAGGGTATGTACAGACGAACTGAAGAAATTGTCCACAGGAAAGATACATGCACATCAACTGGTTGCTTAAAATCGAAAGATGGCACGCTTATCATGGAAAAAGACAAAATATTAGACAGATGGGGAGAGTACATTAAAGATCTTTTTGAGGATGACAGAAACGAAGAACACATTATAAAAAAGAACTTTGAAGGACCACCCATAATGAAAGATGAAGTTAGAGCAGTACTGAAAAAGATGAAACCAGGAAAAGCCCCAGGACCAGACAACATTACTACAGAGATGATTGAAGCCCTGGAGGAATTTGGCATAGAAAAAATAACAGTCCTCCTAAATGAAATTTATGACACTGGAAAAATCCCCAAAGATATGTCAAAATCAATTTTCATTGCACTTCCAAAGAAGACAGGGGCTATAGAATGCGAACTCCATCGCACAATCAGTTTGATGAGTCATGTAAGAAAAATCCTGTTAAGAATAATCATGATGAGGACAAGGAATAGAATCAAAAGAGAAATAGCAGAAGAACAGTGTGGATTTGTGGAAGGGAAAGGAACTATTAATGCCATATACATCCTAAGAACTATCATAGAGAGGTCAATTGAGATGAATAAGGATTTGTATTTATGCTTTGTTGGCTATACCAAGGCTTTCGATCGGGTACGACATGATGAATTGATCAACCAACTGGAGAGACTCAATGTCGATGGAAAAGATCTACGAATAATCAGGAATATGTACTGGGAACAAACAGCTGCAATGAGAATTGAAAACAATATAAGCTCTTTTCAAAACATCAAAAGAGGAGTCAGACAGGGTTGTGTTTTGTCACCAGATCTGTTTTCACTATATAGCGAAAACATCATGAGAAACCTAGAAGAAGACCCTGGATTAAAGGTTGGAGGGAAAATGATAAACAACATTCGATACGCAGATGACACCGTGCTAATTGCAGAAAATGAAAGGGACCTACAAAACCTTGTAAATATACCAGAAACAGAAATCAAAGGTAAGGGGTTGGAACTAAACAGCAGGAAGACTGAAGTCATGGTGATCAGTAAAAAACATGAAACCCCTCCTGCAAAATAACAGCAAATGGCACAACCTTGACACAGGTTAATAAGTTCAAATACTTGGGAACGGTCATTTCATCAGACGGCTGATGCACATCGGAAATAGCTGGCAGAATCGGCCAAGCCAAAACAGCATTCAAGAAGATGACAAGCATTCTTACCAACAAAAATCCTATCAATTAACATCAGAAAGAGAGTCCTTGAATGTTATATAGAACCAATACTGTTGTACGGATGCGAGGCGTGGACAGTCAGCAAGCAAAGCCAGAGCAGGATCGAGGCAGCCGAGATGTGGTTTCTCAGAAGAATGTTGAGAGTTCCATGGACAGCAAAGAAAACAAACGAGACAGTCTTGATGGAGGCAGACACAAATAGATCACTCATAAGGAAGATTAGGAAAAGACAGGCAACATTTATAGGCCATTTTATGAGGAAGGGGGATTTGGAGCAACTGGTCGCAACGGGATAGCTGGAGGGAAAGAGAGCACCAGGTAGACCCAGGGAGAGAATGCTGGACGGACTTGCAGAGCGGCTGGGGATGAGGAGGGTGGGGGAGATGCTAGGGGCAACGAGAGATAGAGACGGTTGGAAGTCCATGGTCGCCAACGTCATACGGCAGGGCACCTGATGATGATGATATATTATATATATATATATGCACACATGTAGAGAGACAGCTAGATACACACACACACGCACACACGCACACACGCACACACACATATATATATATATATATATATATATATATATATATATATATACATGCACACATGTAGAGAGGCAGCTAGGCACACACACACACGCGCGCGCGCGCGCGCGCGCGTGCACACACACATACATATATATATACAAGCACACATGTAGAGAGACAGCTACACACACACACACACACACACACACACACACACACACACACACACCACACACACACACACCACACACACACACACACACCAACACACACACATATATATATATATATATATATATATATAACAAGCACACATGTAGAGAGATAGCTTCACACACACACACACACACACACACACACACACATATATATATATATATATACAAGCACACATGTAGAGAGACAGCTACACATACACACACACACACACACACACACACACACACACACATATATATATATACAAGCACACATGTAGAGAGACAGCTACACATACACACACACACACACATACATATATATATATATACAAGCACACATGTAGAGAGACAGCTAACACACACACACACACACACACACACACACACACACACACACACACACACATACATATATATATATACAAGCACACATGTAGAGAGACAGCTACACATACACACACACACACACACACACACATACACATGCATATATATATATATACATGCACATATGTAGAGAGACAGCTACACACACACATACGTACACACACACACATACACACACACACGTACACACACACACACACACACACACATACAGACATACATACACACACACACACATACACACACATACATATATATGCACACACGTAGAGAGACAGCTAGCACACAGACACACACACACACACACACACACACACACACATACACACACACACACACACACAAATACACACACGCGCGCACACACACACACACACGAACGCACGCGCGCACACACACACAAACACACACACGCATATATATATATACATGCACACGTAGAGAGACAGCTAGACGCGCACACACACACACACACACACACACACACACACACACACACACACACACACACACACAAACACACACACACGCGCACGCGCACACACACACACACACACACACACACGCGCGCGCGCGCGACACACACACACACACACACACACACACACACACACACACACACGAACGCACGCTCGACACGAACGTCCATGTAGATGTCTGTTTGTTCTTTATCCACACTGCTTCTCTCCCTGATTAAAATGGCTCAACCATCTCAGTGGGTTTCTTGCTTTGTTTTGTTTTTTTTGTTTTTGTTTTTGTTTTTTTAGGGTCATTGCACTCAGGGAGGTTACCTTTCGTGCTCACCTTTTTTTTTTTTTTCGTCCCATTTTCTACGCCACTTTAATGGCCACAGAAGCTGAAACAGTTTTTCTTTTTATGCGATGATGATGATGTTGATGTGGATGATAATCATGATGCTATGGAGTTCCATCCAGGCTTGAGACTGCGTGACAGGGTTGTACTCTACGCTTACTATCATAATATATTCTGGCGTCAACCAGGCCTGAGAGATACAGACACCTGCGGTGTTGGTCCGAAGATTTGAGCAACACCCTCAATGATGCCATCCACGAAGTGGATGAGACTCGACTGTGTGGTCCCAGTCTTCCCAATGAGCCCATAGCACACCCAACTCTGGGTAGGAGCCGGTTAGAGCCGAAAAATCCCACAATGATTTTTGAAGGCACTGATGGGGATTCGAACCCACAACCTTCCAGTCGGTAGTCCGTTGCGTTAACCACTACACCACGGCGACTGGTTTATTCGTTTCTTTTTATCTTTCTTTCCCCGCCCCCTCCCCATGCCCCCCTCTCCCCCCTCTCCCCCCCCCCCCTGCCCCCTTGCCCACAGATTCGGCTCGTTAATTCCTTTAACTCTTTGACTCCCGCACTCTGTCCACCAGCATCCTGCTTTGCCAACCATGCTAGCAAAAGCAAAAATTTAACCCTTAGATTCCCTCACCCTATCCACCAGTTTTCTGATGTGCATCTGCCGTTTGGTGAGATGACCGTTCCCAGATATTTCAACTTCCAACCCGTCTGTCAATGTTGTGCCATCCGCTGTTATCCATAAGGAAGCTGGTGGATAGGGTGAGGCATCAAAAGGGTTAAGTTTTTGTAGTTTGGTGGGTAGGGTGCGGGAAGTCAAAGGGTTAAGTTTTTGCAGTCTGGTGGATAGGGTGCGGGGAGTCAAAGGGTTAAGTTTTTGCAGTCTGGTGGATAGGGTGCGGGGAGTCAAAGGGTTAAGTTTTCACAGCTTGGTGGTTAGGGTGCCGGAGTGAAAAGGTTAAGTTTTTGCAGCCTGGTGGATAGGGTGCAGTGAGTCAAAGGGTTAAGTTTTTGCAATCTGGTGGCGGGTATAGTGGTCAAAGGGTTAGTTTTTGCAGTCTGGTGGATAGGGTG
Organism: Monoplex corrugatus; assembly: GCA_030674185.1. Classification (NCBI taxonomy): domain Eukaryota; kingdom Metazoa; phylum Mollusca; class Gastropoda; order Littorinimorpha; family Ranellidae; genus Monoplex; species Monoplex corrugatus. Next base: position 44,275,210 of record JAPXFY010000033.1, read on the forward strand.
AAGGGAGTCAAAGGGTTAAGTTTTTGCAGCCTAGTGGATAGGGTGCAGTGAGTCAAAGGGTTAAGTTTTTGGCAGTTGGTCACAGGGTCGGCAGTCAAGGGTTAGCAAGAAGAGTTGGTGACGGCCAGTCAACGTACATGTAACTCAGTAAGGTCGTTACTAAGACGTATTAATCACGGCCCACTGGTCAGAACGAAATTTCCCACAATACCGGACCAGTGATCATCAGATTCTTAGAGGCTTACTGCACAACAAGCCAGCAGATGACCCGAGTGGCAAGAACAAAAAATAAGTATGAACTCCGAAACAAGTGCGACTGCCCGTATTCAAACAAACAAGAACCAGAAGAAGTGTAAGCGTAAGATTATTATTATTATTATGAACATTTAGTACGCCTAATCAAATTAATGCCCTAGGCGTTTACAATGGCAAAACATATAACCAGAATCACAAGCACACACACACACGCCCACAGAAGCACCCACACACACACAAACACACACACACACACACAAACACACACACAGCATGACATGCAAATACAATGACACATTGACACTAAGACACTATAATGTCACCATTACATTACATGGGGGGAAGGGGCAGAGATTACCAGTTTTGGGAAACAGGTGAGTTTTGAGGGAGCGTTTGAATGTGGACAGAGAGGGTGAGTATCTAAGAGAGCGAGGTAACTGATTCCAGATGGTTGGAGCTTGATAGGAAAAAGAACGCTGCCCAAACCTTTTAGTGCGGACTATGGGGATACTATAGAGACGGGTATCAGATGAGGACCGCAAAGCTCGAGATGGCGTGTAGAGATGTAACAGATGGGTGAGATACTCAGGACAGGAAGACTCAATAGATTTGAAGCAGAGGCAGGCAATCTTGTAGGATATTCTTTGCTGAACAGGGAGCCAGTGGAGAGAACAGAGCAATGGCGTAACATGGTTAAATTTTGAAGAGCGGAAGATGAGACGGGCAGCATGATTTTGAACTTTCTGAAGTTTGTTAATGAGATGAGAGGGGGAACCAGAAAAAAGAGCATTACAGTAATCGAGACGGGATAGAACAAATGCACAGACAAGAGCCTTTGTCGTGTCTTCTGAGAGGAGGTGGCGGATAGAAGCAATTCGGCGGAGTTCAAGAAAACAAGTCCGACAGACGTTGCTCACATGCTGGTGGAAGGACAGGGTTTGATCAAGAGTTACACCAAGGTTACGGGCAAAATGGGAGAGAGGGATAGATGAGTCAACAAGTGTGACAGAGGTTGGAAGAGAGGGGTGATTTTGGAGTTTGGGTGGGGTGATCAAGATCAATTCGGATTTCTCTTCATTTAATTTCAGTTTGTTTTCAGTCATCCAATCCTTCAGGTCAGCTACACAAGATTGGGTTTTCTGGATCATGATGGGAAGGTCAGGGAGAGGCCCAGAGACATACAGCTGATTGTCATCCGAGAAAGAATGATGCTGAAGCAGGTGTTCTTGGACAATAGAGGAGACAGGGTAGGTGTAGAGAATGAAAAGTAGGGGGCCCAGAACAGATCCTTGTGGCACTCCGTAAGTCAGACAGGAAGGATTAGAAGAAAGACCATTGACAGAAACTACTTGCAGACGATTGGTGATGTAAGAATGAAACCAGTTCAAGACAGTATCATGGAGCCCAAAAGAGTGATGTAGACGGGAGAGAAGGATAGAGTGGTCAATAGTGTCAAAGGCAGCAGATAGGTCCAAGAGAGTCAAAAGTGATACGTTGTTAGAGTCGAGAGTAGTCAATAAGTCGTTGCAGATTTTGAGAAGAGCAGTTTCGGTACTATGTCCAGAACGGTAAGCAGACTGAAGGGAATAGACAAGGTTATTGGAATGAAGGTGGTTTAACAGCTGGTCAAGAACAACTTTCTCTAAGACCTTGGAAAGAAAAGGAAGATTTGACACAGGTCTATAGTTTTTCAAATTCTCAGGGTCAAGAGTCGTCTTTTTTAGAAGAGGTCTTACAATTGCTGACTTGAAAGAAGAAGGAAAGGAGCCAGTTGAGAGGGAATGGTTAATGATATTGGTGATGTGAGGGAGAAGAGTATCGAGACAATGGGTGAGAAAAGAAGCTGGCAATGGGTCGAGTTCACAGGTTTTAATGCCAGATTTCATGATGATTTTCTTAACAAAGTCCTCAGAAACGGGTTGGAAGAAAGTAAGGGGGATTCCAGAGAAAGGGGGTTCAGGAAATGTAGCATGAGTGTTCGTCGTGGAATCGAGAGAAAGCCTGAGGTTAGCAATCTTGTTGAAAAAATAGTCAGAGAAAGCCTGTGGAAGATCAGAAGGTGGCAGGTGAGATGGAAGAGGAGAAGAGCCAGTTTTGCCAAGAAGAGTATTAGTTATATTATACAGTTGTTTGGAAGTGGAACAGGCAAGAATTTTAGCATTGTAATAGGCTGATTTAGAGGCATCTACGAGGCTATTAACAATTTTGTTGGCAGTTTGAAAAATTTGCTTATGAACAGTCAGACTAGACTTGAGCCACTGACAAACAAACAAACAAACACCAAATACAAAAATTAGGAGAAAAAGACTAAAACTTCCCTGCTGCTTCGTTTAGTAAGAGAAAGGACTAAAATAAATTTGTCATTGACTGAAACTTCCCTGTTGCTTCGTCCAGTGGGAGAAAAGGACTCCTTTGTTTGTTTGTTCGTGATCTTACGTTTACGCTTGACAAAGGCCAGTTGGCTGAAATTTTGCGCCTGTCTTGTCTGGTTGTATTTAAATACGCGTTCTGATTCTGTTTCTTTGTTTGTTTGTTTGTTTGTTTGTTTGTTTGTTTGTTTGTTTGTTTGTTTGTTTGTTTGTTTGTTTGTTTGCTTGTTTGCTTGTTTGTTTGTTTGTTTGTTTGTTTGTTTGTTTGCTTGTTTGTTTGTTTGTTTGTTTGCTTGTTTGTTTGTTTGTTTGTTTGTTTGTTTGTTTGTTTGTTTCCCAGAAAAAAATTGGTCTATGAAATAGACACGATACGGAAGGAGATTTTATCCAGGGTCATCATCATCATCATCATCATCATCATCATCATCATCATCATCATCATCATCAAGTGCCCTGCCGCATGGCGTTGGCGATCATGGTCCTCCATATGCATCTGCCCCTTGTTGCTGCAAGCACATCTTCCACCCTCTCTGTCTTCAGCCACTCTGCAAGTCCGTCCCAACATTTTTTCCCTGGGTCTACCTGGTGTTCTCTTTCCCTCCAGCTTTCCTGTTGTGATCGGGTACTCCAATTCCCCTTTCCTCATAAAATGGCCTATAAATTTTGCCTGTCTTTTCCTAATCTTTCTTATCAATGATCTTCTTGTGTCTGCCTCCATCAAAACAGTTTTTTTTTTCTTTTTTTGTTTTGTTTGTTTGTTTGTTTGTTTGGTCGGTTGTTGTTTTTTGTTGTTGTTTTTTTGTTTGTTTTTGTTTTTTTGCTGTCTATGGAACTCTCAACATTCTTCTAAGAAACCACATCTCGGCTGCCTCAATCTTGTTCTGGCTTTGCTTGTTGACTCTCCACGCTCCACAACCGTATAATATTATCGGTTCTATATAACATTCAAGAACTCTCTTCCTGGTGTTAATTGATAGGCATTTGTTGGTCAGAATGCTTTTCATCTTCTTGTATGCTGTTTTGGTTCTGCCGATTCTGCTGGCTATTTCTGATGTAATAATAATAATAATTACAATATTTATATAGCGCAAAATCTTGATAAAATCAAATCTAAGCGCTGAAGCAGACACACACGCAGACACGCACGCTCGCACACACACGCACGCACACATACAGACACACACACACACACACACACACACACACACACACACACACCCACACACCACGCATGGCTATAAATGGGGAGAAAGGATAAAAGCAATAAAAGCAAGAATAAAAGCAATGGAAAATTATAGAGAGCATAGCATACAATTATATATTATAACCATGTGATTCCCTCCGAGCGGAGACAGGCTGCAGAGGGGAGGGTTGAGTGAGGTTAGGATTTTATGCAGGAGAGAAAAGGTGAGTTTTGAGAGCGGACTTGAAGGAGACAAAAGTAGGTTGCTGACGGACTGAGAGAGGAAGTTTGTTCCAGGAGAGTGGACCAGAAACATATCTGCCGTCTGGTGAAATGATTGTTCCCAGGTATTTAAACTTATCAACCTGTCTCAAGGTTGTGCCGTTTGCTGTTATTTTGCATGAGGGGATTTCATGTTTTTTACTGATCACCATGATTTCAGTCTTCCTGCTGTTTAGCTGTAACCCCTTACCTTTGCTTTCTATTTCTAGTACATTCACGAGGTTTTGTAGGTCCCTTTCATTTTCTGAAATTAGCACGGTGTCATCTGCAATTGTTGTTTATCATTTTTCCTCCAACCTTTAATTCAAGGTATTCTTCCAGGTTTCTCATGTTTTCGCTGTAAAGTGAAAATAGATCTGGTGACAATACACAACCCTGTCTGACTCCTCTTTTGATATTTTGGAAAGAGCGTATATCGTTTTCTATTCTCATTGCAGCTGTTTGTTCACAATACATATTTCTGATTATTCGTAGATCTTTTCCATCAATATTGAGTCTTTCTAGTTGGTTGATCGATTCTTCATGCCTTACCCGATCGAAAGCCTTGGTATAATCAACAAAGCATAAATACAAATCCTTATTCATCTCATTTGACCTCTCTATGATAGTTCTTAGGATGTATATGGCATTAATAGTTCCTTTCCCTTCCACAAATCCACACTGTTCTTCTGCTATTTCGCTTTTGATTCTATTCCTTGTCCTCATCATGATTATTCTTAATAGGATTTTTGTTACATAACTCATCACGCTGATTGTGCGATGGAGTTCGCATTCTATAGCCACTGTTTGTTTTTTGTTTTGGTTTGGTTTGGTTTGTTTTTTTGTTAATTTGTTTGTTGTTTTTTTAAGTGCAATGAAAATTGATTTTGACATATCTCTGGGGATTTTTCCAGTGTCATCAATCTCGTTTAGGGGGTTGTTATTTTTTCAATACCTAATTCCTCCAGGGCTTCAATCATCTCTGCAGTAATATTGTCTGGTCCTGGGGCTTTTCTTGGTTTCATCTTTTTCAGTGCTGCTCTAACTTCATCTTTCATTATGGGTGGTCCTTCAACGTTCTTTCTTATGATGTGTTCGTTTCTGTCATCTTCAAAAAGGTCATTAATGTACTCTCCCCATCTATCTAATATTTTGTCTTTTTCCATGAGAAGCATACCATCTTTCGATTTTAAGCAACCAATTGATGTTCTTTTTTGCTTTTCTGTCTGCTCTAGGGATTTCTTCACAAGCTTCATTTATCGAGTTTCTCAACTTTGTCCATTGTTCCTCACTGTCACCAACGTCTTCCAGAGCACTGAATTTGTTTTGAACATGTACATTAATTTTTTTACGCATCACTTCATCTGTGTTTAAGAGTCCAAGATCTAGTTTGATGTTGCTTTTGGTCTGTTTCCTTTTCCGTAATTTCAACCTAAATCTTCCCACTACAGGATTGTGGTCACTGTTGCAGTCTGCGTCTGATAGTGGTTTTGTTGACAGTAAAGAATTTCCAAATCTGTTATTAATCAGGATGTAGTCAGTCTGATTTTTGGTATTATCTCCTGGACTCATCCAAGTCCATTTTCTTCTGTTAGGCTGCTCAAACCAGGTGTTTCCTACCATGAACTCATTCATCTGTGCCCATTCCACAAGTTTCTCACCCCTTTCATTTTGTGTACCAAGGCCATGAGATCCAACTATATCCTCTACCCTATCCTGTCCCACTTTAGCATTAAAATCTCCCATTATTACTGTAACTTCTTGTGATTTACATTGGGCTGTTGCCATCTCTAATCCTTCGTAGAAGTTGTCAATTTCGTCTTGAGTATTTGCGGATGTTGGTGCATACACCTGAATGATGTTGATATCAAATGGCTTGCCATCCAATTTATGCTTTGTGGCTGCGTCTATGCTAGCTGAATGGGTAGCGCAAACTGTGTTGGGTTTGAGAAATTCTACATGGGAGATAACTCCGTGACTCTCAAGAGTTATGTTACTTAGTTGATGTTTTATCAATGTTGCTTGTCTTTTCCTAGTCTTCTTCATTAATGTTCTTTCTGTGTTTGCCTCTTTCAAAACCTGTCTCGTTTGTTTTCTTTGCTGTCCATGGAACTCTTAACATTCTTCTGAGACACCATATTTCCGCTGCCTCAATCTTGTTGTGACTTTGCGTGTTGACAAGGCTGTATTCTACGCTTACTATATCATAATATATCCGAGCCATCAGCACTATGCAACAGACTCCTTCAAGAACCTCTTCAGAGTTGTTCCTCCGATGCAATTTTTATGTTTTTACGAGAGATGAATAGATTTCATCTGATATGATTACACATACCGGAAAGATTTTAATGGCATTTTAGACTTAAAAGGATGACGGTGAGTTTGATTTTTAACTGTTGTCTATTTACTTATTTTTAATGGCGTTTTAGACTTAAAAGGATGACGGTGAGGTTGATTTTAACTGTTGTCTATTTACTTATTTTTAATGGCGTTTAGACTTAAAGGATGACGGTGAGTTTGATTTTAACTGTTGTCTATTTACTTATTTTTAATGGCGTTTTAGACTTAAAAGGATGACGGTGAGGTTGATTTTAACTGTTGTCTATTTACTTATTTTTAATGGCGTTTTAGACTAAAGGATGACGGTGAGTTTGATTTTTAACTGTTGTCTATTTAATTAAACTTGGGAGTTGTTTTTAACGTGGTGTTAGCGCTGATACGGGCCAAGTAGTCTGTTGGGCTATAAGCAATGCTAACCGGACCTGTACCTCACGTCACTGTAGTCGAAGCCCAAGAAATGCGGACACCTGCTGGTTGGCAAGACAATGGAGCAACACCCTCAATGACCCATCAACCGTGAAGTGGGTGACCCACGCCTGTTTGGCTGGTCCAGGTTTTCCCAACAAGCCCACGGTACTCTTAACCCTTTCAATCCCCGCTACCAATTCACCAGCGGCAAAAAAATTAACCCTTCCACTCCCTCACCCTATCCACCAGCTTCCCAGCAGCTGGGAAGCTGGTGGGTAGGATGAGAGAATGAAAGGGTTAAGTTTTTGCTTTGCTGTCATGGTTGTTGACAACGCGGGATGATGATGATGATGATGATGATGGTGGTGGTGGTGGTGTGGTGGTGGTGGTGGTGGTGTTTGATGGTGGTGGCGGTGATGATGATGATGATGATGATGATGATGATTTGATTTTATCAAGATTTTGCGCTATATAAATAAAATATATATTATTGTTATATTGATGATGATGATAACAATAATCATAATAGTAATAGTAATAATTACAGTATTTATACGGCGCCAAATTTTGACAATTCAAATCAAAGCACAACCACGCACCAGGCATGCGCATACAATCTACAAAAGCCACCTTACAATTTCTAATACACAAACTCGATTGTATATAAGAAACAATAGGGAAAAAATCACACACACACACACACACACACACACACACACACACACACACACCACAACATACATACATACATACATACATACATACATACATACATACATACATACATACACACACACACACACACATACATACACACACACACACATACATACATATACATACATACATACACATACACACACACTCACACCACACACACACACACAACACAACGCACACAAACACACACAACACAACACACACACACACACTCACACATACACATACACACACACACACACACACACACACACACACACACACACACACACACACACACACACACACACACACACACACACACAACACACACAACACACACACACACACACACAAACAACACAACACACACACACAACAGGGATTTCGGGGGGGGGGGGGATGGCGGTGGTGGTAACTGCTCATCCATGGCATTCGCTTGTAACTCCATCCGTAATATCGCAATCAGGGCAGGCTTGTTGCGTTCACCCTTTTCACTTCCCCTGCCCCTTCCATCAGGCAAAAATTAACCCTTTGACTCCCTGTCCCTATCCATCAGCTTGCTGCAAGTAAGGGGAATCAAAGGGTTACATTTTTGTTTTCTGCCTGCCAACATTTTTGTTTTCCTGCCAACATTTTGTTTTCTGCCAACATTTTGGTTTTCCTGCCAACATTTTGGTTTTCCTGCCAACATTTTGGTTTTCCTGCCAACATTTTGGTTTTCCTGCCAACATTTTTGTTTTCCTGCCAACATTTTTTGTTTTCCTGCCAACATTTTTGTTTTCCTGCCAACATTTTGGTTTTCCTGCCAACATTTTGGTTTTCCTGCCAACATTTTGGTTTTCCTGCCAACATTTTGGTTTTCCTGCCAACATTTGTTCTGCAACATTTTTGTTTTCCTGCCAACATTTTTTGTTTCCTGCCAACATTTTTGTTTTCCTGCCAACATTTTTGTTTTCCTGCCAACATTTTTGTTTTCCTGCCAACATTTTTGTTTTCCTGCCAACATTTTTGTTTTTCCTGCCAACATTTTTGTTTTCCTGCCAACATTTTTTGTTTTCCTGCCAACATTTTTGTTTTCCTGCCAACATTTTTGTTTTCCTGCCAACATTTTTTGTTTTCCTGCCAACATTTTTGTTTTCCTGCCAACATTTTTTTTGATTTTGTTTCCTGCCAACATTTTTGTTTTCCTGCCAACATTTTTGGTTTTCCTGCCAACATTTTTGGTTTTCCTGCCAACATTTTTGGTTTTCCTGCCAACATTTTGGTTTTCCTGCCAACATTTTTTTATTTTGGTTTTCCTGCCAACATTTTTTGTTTTCCTGCCAACATTTTTGGTTTTCCTGCCAACATTTTTTATTTTCCTGCCAACATTTTGGTTTTCCTGCCAACATTTTGGTTTTCCTGCCATGGGCGTCGGGAGCTTGGGAGGTGATTGACCGGAGAGTTTTGTTTAGAGTTTAACGTCCGCACCCACATAAGCGATACGGCAGACGGGTTTGTCATGAACCACTTAAAAACTGTACATAAGATTAGACTGAGAGTGGCGGGGCATGGTGCTCTGGGTCCCATCCAGAACCTTCGTGGTGTTTCTTGTTAACTTCGACTTGTGGCTTGGCCACTGACTTCAGGGAATCAGGCCTGTTGACCACAGGGAAAGTTCAGGTTGTTTGTTCAGCTCTTCCAGAATGGTTTGGTTTGTTCGTCTTCCAGTCCGGCTTGTTGTTAGGAGTCTTCTGTAGAACCACATCTCTTCACTTTTGATTCAGTTTTCATCTGCAGCTTTAAGAGTCCATTCTTCACTTCCCATATAACACAACGGGCCAAATAAGTGTATTAAAGTATTTTAAGTTTGAGTTCATTTCCTAAATACAGCCGTACAGGGACTCGAACCTGGATGCTCGCTGTCCTAAGCCAGTGCCTCATACCCTAGGACCACTGTCAACTTTGTGTTTTATCTCCCAGAGCAAGTTTTGTACCTGAAGTATTGCCCGGGATAATCTTCTTGTTGTCGTGGAGTCTTTAACGTGCTTGTGGTAAGTGCGTTGCTGAACAAAAGGACCTGTTTCATTTTGTCTGTCTGTCTGTGTCTCTCTCTCTCTCTCTTCTCTCTCCTCTCTCTCTCTCTCTCTCTCTCTCTCTTCTTTCTTTCTTTCGACCACAGAGACAGAGAGAGATAAACACACAGAAACAGAGAAAGAGAGAGAGAGAATGAGAGAGAGACACACACACAGACAGACAAACAGAAAGAGAAAGAAAGAGAGGCAGATAGACATAGACACAGAGAGAGAAAGGAAAAGAGACAGAGAGAATGAGAGAGAAAGAAAGAGAAAGAGAGAGAAAATGAGAGAGAAAGAAAGAGAAAGAGAATGAGAGAGAGAAGAGAAAGAGAGAAAAGAGAAAGAGAGAGAAAAAGAGAGAAAAAAAGAGAGAAAGAAGAGAGAGGAAAAAAGAAAAAGAAAGAGAGAGAGAAAGACAGAGAGAAAGACAGAGAGAAAGAGAGACAGAGACAGAGAGATAAGGAACAGAAAATGGGCTGAGAGGTAGGTACAGGCACACGCAGGAACAGAAGGCCAATGAAAACGTTACATCTCCTTCCTCTTTATTTTTCCCTGCCCCGCCCAGTTTGCTCTACTGGACAGACAACAACACTGTGTTTCAAAGCGACAAATTCGACATTCCCCACCCCACCCAGTCCGCACAGTGTATGTGTATATGTGAGCCCCCACCACGAAATCAGTCTTAACTAGCATTTTGGGTATTTTGAGATATACATATCACTGGAAAGTGTACATTCTGCTGATTATTTTGGTACTTGAATAAAGCTTGTACTAAAAAAAAATGTAGAAGTTATGTATGTTTAAAGTCATTAAGTTGTATGACGGCCATTTTGAGAAAACGGCCTCTAAAGTTTTTGTGTGCTCTCCTACACATTTTCCTTAAATTTCTTTCTTTTGTGGCTTTGACCCAGTTTGTTTCTAATTTTCGCTGTCATTATATGAAAGGTGTACCAAAGAGCTTTCCATCAGTATATTACATGTGGGGGTACTGTGCAGGTTACGGTTCATAAAAAAAGACAAAAATAGGTACTTTTGGTAGGAAATGCGTTCTTTCTGCTGCGATCAGTGCATTAAAATACCATTTTAAATTGATAAATAATATTTTTTCAAGAAAAAAAATTCTGTGGGGGACAGATTACAGTCTACAGAAATCAATTTTGAGAAAAAGTCAAAACACCCCCAGACAGATCCTCAGTCACCTTTTCAGCTCCTTCTGCTGTTCGACTGATTGCGAGTTAAGACTGATTTCGTGGTGGGAGGTCGCATATGTGTGCTTGTTTGACAAGGAGGGTGGAAGAGATGCTCGAGGCAACAAGAGGTAGAGACAGACGGAAGTCCATAATCGCCAACGCCATGCGGCAAGGCACCTGATGATGATGATAATGATGTGCTTGTTTGTGTTGGTGTGTGTGTTTATGTGTGTGTGCACGTGCGTGTGTGTGTGAGTGTGTGTGTGTGTGTGTGTTTGTATGCGTGGCTTTGTGTGTGCATGTGTGTGTGTGTGTGTGAGTGAGTGAATGTGTGTATGTGAGAGAGAGACAGAGACTTTGTGTGTGTGACTTTGTGTATGTCTGTGTGTGAGTGTGTATGTTTATGTGTGTATGTATGTACGTGTTCAGGTCAGGTCGGATAGATGTATCCGCTACTGGTAACCTGGAACCCAGTACTACCTGTCACAGGGTCGAATTGCTGGCGACTAAACCAGCAACCCCACCAGTCCTCTCAGGAGGATGGTGAGGAGGGTGGCTAGAAACCCTGGTGGAAATAAATTAGATCCATCAAAGGGCGCCAGCTCTGGAGAGCTACCCGCGGCCATCTAGCTAAGGGAGTAAACCCTGACAGTAAATCCGGTGTGGGGCCCCTAAGGCGGTTGGATGGCAAACTTTGTCACTTTCCGGCAGCTCCTGCGGCCGCGTTGGCACCAAAACGTAACAGCCCTGCTGTTCCTTTGGATCTGTCAGCGAGGTGGAGAGGGGGGACAAGTTGCATGGGCAACAGCCTGTCTTCCATATTACACTGCCCAGGCTTACATCCGTCCATTCATCCACAAACACTCTGCACCTACGACCTGGAGAGGACACTCCAGCCTCGCTACTAACACTAGTGTCGGCACAACACGGGAAGCAACAGATACCGGTGATAAGTCATTGCTCAACTGGCGTAGAGCTGACGCCAGGGGTTGTTTTTGACGGTGGGAGAGACCTTCGTGACTTACTGGACAGCTACCGCCCGCCTAAGCTGGGCAGCCCCCAGCCAGTTAGGTGCTGTCCCGCCACGACCTGCCTTCTTCATTGGGTGCATGAAGATTAGGAGAAAATCTGACAAGCAGGTCGTTAATTACCGCACCAAACAAACAGAAAACTTCAAATTCAAGAAACGGATCAGGAAAAGGATCAGCAGTGAAACTGGGCTGTTGGAATGTCCGAACAATGATGCCTGGGCTCTCCCAAGATCTGCAAGACATCAGCGACGCCAGAAAAACCGCCGTCATAAACAGCGAACTAAAGAGGCTCAATGTGGACATTGCCACTCTGCAGGAAACATGGCTGGCTGACTCAGGAACACTAAAGGAAAGGGACTACACCTTCTTCTGGCAAGGAAAGAGTTCTGATGCCCCAAGAGAGCACGGAGTAGGCTTTGCAGTAAGGAACAGCCTGCTGAACATGATTGAACCAGGCAGCGGCGGTTCAGAACGACTCTTGACTCTCCGCCTCAACACCACCGAAGGCTATGTCACTCTCATCAGCGTTTATGCCCCAACTCTGTCCGCCTCTCCAGACACCAAGGATGAGTTCTACGAAAATCTTGCATCAACCATAAGGAACATCCCCAGGACAGAACAACTTGTTCTCCTGGGCGACTTCAACGCCAGAGTGGGTGCAGACAATGACTCATGGCCCTTCTGCCTCGGTTCCTTTGGAGTGGGGAAAATGAATGAACTGTGCATCGCCAACTCCTTCTTCAAGACGAAGCCTCAGCACAAAGTCTCCTGGAGGCATCCCCGCTCAAAACATTGGCACCAACTGGATTTGATCCTAGTAAGACGTGCCGCTATCAAAAACGTTCTCCACACTCGCTCTTATCACAGCGCAGACTGCGACACAGACCACTCTCTGGTATGTTCCAAGATCAGGCTACAACCAAAGAAGTTCCACTGCTCAAAGAAACAAGGGAACCCTCGCACTGACGTCAGCAAGATGTCTCAGCCAGATCTTGTAGAACAGTTCGCAGAGGCCTTTCAGAGAGAATACGATGCATTGCAGCCCAGAGACTCTGCCACTGAGAGATGGGAAACGCTACGAGACACCATGCACCGCATTGCTATGGCCACCTTTGGGAAGAAAACTGTGAAGTCCCACGACTGGTTTGAGGCCAAATCATCAGAGATGACTCCCACTGTTGAGGCCAAGCGTGCCGCACTCACCAAGTATAAGCGGTCACCCAGTGAGAAGAACCTGTAAATCCTCAGGGCTGCCAGAAGAAAGGTTCAGCTTAACGCCAGGCGCTGCGCAAACGAGTACTGGACAGAGCTCAGCGAAGAGATACAGAGTGCTGCTGAAAGAGGCAACATCCAAGGAATGTATGATGGCATCAAGAAGGCACTGGGACCAACACAGAGCAAGATCACCCCCCTCAAATCCTCCACTGGGGAAGTAATCAGCAATCCTAGCCAACAGATGGAAAGATGGGCGGAACACTACTCCGATCTCTTCTCCACACAGAACATGGTGTCCCCCTTAGCCCTCGATGCCATCAAATGCATGCCGGTAATGGAAGAACTTGACGCAGAGCCAACTGCGGACGAACTCAGCAAGGCCATTGATAGCCTGGCATCAGGGAAGGCACCTGGCAACGATGGAATTCCCCCAGACCTCATCAAGCACTGTAAGACTTCTCTTCTGCACCCTCTGCACGCAGTTCTCTGTCAGTGTTGGAATGAGGGAGCTGTACCACAGGACATGAGGGACGTCAAGATCGTCACCCTGTACAAAAACACGGGCGAAAGGAGCGACTGCAACAACTACAGAGGTATCTCGCTCCTCAGCATTGTTGGCAAAGTCTATGCTCGGGTCCTCCTAATCCGCCTGCAGAAACTGGCTGAACGCGTCTACCCGGAATGACAGTGTGGTTTTCGAGCAGAAGATCCACGGTAGACATGGTCTTCTCCCTTCGCAAAATCCAGGAGAAGTGCAGAGAGCAGCGGATGCCCCTGTATGTGGCATTCATTGACCTCACCAAGGCCTTTGACCTAGTCAGCAGAGATGGCCTTTTCAGGGCTCTCCGAAAAATCGGCTGCCCCCCCAAACTGCACAGCTTAATTGAGTCCTTCCACTCAAACATGAAAGGGATGGTGCAGTCCAACGGAAACCTCTCCAAGCCCTTCGACGTACGCAGCGGTGTGAAACAAGGCTGCGTCCTGGCCCCAACCCTCTTTGGAAGCTTCTTCGCTTTCCTCCTGAGGCATGCATTCAGCACAGCGCAAGAAGGGATCCACCTGCGGACCAGATCAGACGGCAGGCTCTTCAACCTCGCTCGCCTCAGAGCAAGGACAAAGGTCCGTGGAGCCCTCATCAGAGACATGCTATTTGCCGACGATGCCGCAGTTGTGACCCATACTCAGCGGGACTTGCAGTCACTAATGGACCGCTTCTCCCAGGCCTGCAAAGATTTTGGTCTGACCATCAGTCTTAAGAAGACAAACGTCCTGGGCCAAGACACGCCATCTCCACCAGCCATCACCATTGATGACTACGAGCTTGAAGCCATCCATCAATTCACATATCTTGGGTCCACCATCACCGATAACCTCTCTCTTGACACAGAGGTCGACAAGAGGATCGGGAAGGCAGCCACAACACTAGCCCGCCTCACACAAAGAGTGTGGACAAATCCCAAGCTGACCACAAAGACAAAGATGGCTGTATACAACGCCTGTGTCCTCAGCACCTTGCTGTATGGCAGCGAGGCGTGGACCACGCATGCTCATCAGGAGAAAAGGCTCAATACCTTCCACCTGAGAAGCCTACGGCGCATACTTGGCATTTCCTGGCAAGACAAGGTTACCAACACCGAAGTCCTAACCTGCGCTGGCCTCCCAACCATGCATACCATGCTGAGACAGCGTCGGGTGCGCTGGTTGGGCCACGTTCGCCACATGGAAGATGGTCGCATCCCAAAAGACATACTTTATGGTGAGCTTGCCACAGGGCAGAGAAACATTGGCCACCCACAGCTGAGATACAAAGACGTTTGCAAGCGTGACATGAAGGCGCTTGAGATCAACACTGAGTCCTGGGAGGACCTCGCAGACGACCGCAACAGCTGGAGAACCACTCTCAAGAAACAGCTGCGGATTGGTGAGGACAAACTGTCAGCTGCTGCAGCAGAAAAGCGAGTTCGCAGAAAAGGGATGACAGCCAACAGACCAGCATCAGCATACACATGCGACCGCCGCGACAGAGACTGCCTCTCTCGCATTGGTCTGTACAGTCACAGGCGACGCTGCTTGGACCAAACAGACAGCCCATCTAGACATTAGAACGGATGTACTTTGTCCATGGTCAGTCATGACCGAAGGAGGCCTACTATGTACGTGTGTGTGTTTGCATATGTGTGTATGTACATGTATATTTGCGTGTCGTTGTGTGGACTATGTATATGGGTATATGTATATGTGTGTGTATCTGTGTGTGTATGTGTGAATATATGTGTGTATGTGTGTGTATGTGTATGTACGTGTATGTGGTTACACACACATCACACAAAGAAGCAAAGAAACCATTCAGTGTGTATGTATACGTGTGTGCGTTTGTACAGGCCATGTGTATGTATATGTGTATGTATACGTGTGTGCGTTTGTACAGGCCATGTGTATGTATATGTGTATGTATACGTGTGTATACATGAGTGTACGTACGTGTGTATATGTGTATGTATGTGTATATGGTGATACACACATCACACACACACACACACACTCACGCGCGACACACACACACACACACACACACACAAACACACACACACACAAAACAAAACAAAACAAAACAG
>JAPXFY010000033.1:44295835-44300835 GCA_030674185.1 Monoplex corrugatus
CTTGCCTAGTGAATACCTAGCAAATATCTAGCCTTACCTGGCGATTACCTAGCGAATACCTAGCCACGCTTGTCTGCTAGGTGGATCAAAGAAACGCTCTAGTCTATCGTGCCTCAGGGGGACTCCCTCACCTTCCTGCAGGAAGCTGGTGGACAGGGTGAGGGAATTAAAGGGTTAACTTTTTGCTTTGCTAGCATGGTTGACAACGCAAGATGCTGGTTGAAAAGGGTGCGGGAGTTACAGGGTTAAAACCCTTCGAGTCCCACAACCTATCCACCAGCTGCAAAAAAATTAACCCTTTGACTCCCACACCCTATCCACCAGCTACGAAAAAATAACCCTTTGACTCCCACACCCTATCCACCAGCTGCAAAAAAATAACCCTTTGACTCCCACACCCTGTCCACCAGCTGCAAAATAATAACCCTTAGACTCCCACACCCTATCCACCGGCTGCAAAAAAATTAACCCTTAGACTCCCACACCCTATCCACCAGCTGCAAAAAATTAACCCTTAGACTCCCACACCCTATCCACCAGCTGCAAAAAAATTAACCCTTTGACTCCCACACCCTATCCACCAGCTGCGAAAAAATAACCCTTTGACTCCCACACCCTATCCACCAGCTGCAAAAAAAATAACCCTTTGACTCCCACACCCTATCCACCAGCTGCAAAAAAAATAACCCTTTGACTCCCACACCCTATCCACCAGCTGCAAAAAAATAACCCTTTGACTCCCACACCCTATCCACCAGCTGCAAAAAAATAACCCTTTGACTCCCACACCCTATCCACCAGCTGCAAAAAAAAACCCTTTGACTCCCACACCCCATCCACCAGCTGCAAAAAAAATAACCCTTTGACTCCCACACCCTATCCACCAGCTGCAAAAAAATAACCCTTTGACTCCCACACCCTATCCACCAGCTGCAAAAAAAAATAACCCTTTGACTCCCACACCCTATCCACCAGCTGCAAAAAAATAACCCTTTGACTCCCACACCCTATCCACCAGCTGCAAAAAATAACCCTTTGACTCCCACACCCTATCCACCAGCTGCAAAAAAAATAACCCTTAGACTCCCACACCCTATCCACCAGCTGCAAAAAAATAACCCTTTGACTCCCACACCCTATCCACCAGCTGCAAAAAAATAACCCTTTGACTCCCACACCCTATCCACCAGCTGCAAAAAAATAACCCTTTGACTCCCACACCCTATCCACCAGCTGCAAAAAAATAACCCTTAGACTCCCACACCCTATCCACCAGCTGCAAAAAAAAAACTTTGACTCCCTCACCCTATCCACCAGCTGCAAAAAAATTAACCCTTAGACTCCCACACCCTATCCACCAGCTGCAAAAAAAAAAACTCGTTGACTCCCTCACCCTATCCACCAGTTTCCTTGGAAGGCAGTCAAAAGGGTTAAGCTTTTACTTTTGCTATCATTGATGACGATGCCGGATGTGAGTGGGATAGGGTGATGGAGTCAAAAGGGCAGTACGAGGTCAGTAGTGAGGGGCGACAATTACAATTACTACGACCTTAAGGGGACGTGCTTTGTAGGAGGGACGCCCTGAGTGGATCACAATAACAGCATTCTTTAACAAGGGAGACGAGTGGCAGAATGGTTCAGACGTTCGCCTGCCAATAGATAAACTCGAGGTTCCAGGGTTCGCTCCCGTAGAAGCCTCGACTTTTCTCCTCAGTTTGACCGGAAAATCGAACTAGTCCTTTGGAAGGGGACGAAAAACGAGTTGGACCCGTGTGCCTTCTGGCTGCGCACGCTTAAGATCCCACGGCAGTTGAAAACATCGTGAAGAGCAGGGCATTGCCCAGCTGCCTTGGTTCAAATGATTGGAGATTTAGGTTGATTTCCTAGGTCCCACTCCTTGAAGACCACTTAACCTTCTTGGTTAAAAAAAAAAGTGAATATGAATTTGAAGTGAGGGAGAGGGGATGGGCACCGCCCCCTTGATGCTGGCCCCGGGAAAAGTTGAGGTCTCTGCCACTTCACTTAGTGCCCCTACGACCTCAGGGTTATGGGACTATCTAGGTAGGGCCTCAGGACATGGCCAGCTCTTGGGTTATGCGCAGGCTTAAGGCTTGTGCCGTGATCATTCTGGATCTTCTCCATCACATGGCACCTGTGACGATAGTACATATGGAATTCATTCTGAGCGCGGAGACGTCATCTTGAGAAATTGAAACTGAAACTGAAACTGAAACTTGTCATGGTCAGACTTGCGCGGTATAGGGTGGTCAAGACGTCAGACTACCAATCAGAAGGTCTAGGGTTCGATCCTGCCTGGGTACCTCCCGCCTGGTGAGTAAAGGGTGGAGATTTTTTTTTTTATCTCAAAGGTCAACATGTGTGTAAACATGTTAGAACCTAAACCCGCTTTGTGCGTACACGAACACAGAGCGTCAAATAGGCCTTCTTCTTCCTTCCTTCTTCTTCCTGTCCCTTAACCCTATCCAGGGTCGTGGGGGCTCCACATGGATGAACATCGCACCGTCTGTCTCCACCTCTGTCTGTCATGAGCAAGGGTCTGGGTCATGGCAAAGCTTTTTCCTGTCCATTCGTCAATATTGTCCATCCACCTTTTTCTCTGTCTGCCTCTTTTTCTTCCTCCCTGAACTGTTCCTTGGAGTATTGTTTTTGATAGTCCGTTAGTTCTTGTCACGTGACCATACCACCGAAGTTTCCTTTTTCTTACTGTTGTCAGAAGGTTTTCATAGTTTTTGACATGCTGTGAAATTGTTCTTCGTACTTCCTCATTGGTAATGTGGTCTTTGTATGAGATGCCAAGCACTCTTCTAAAGCATCTCATTTCTAATGCCAGGAAATAGGCCTACGAGAGTTAAAGATACCGTAAGTCATAACATGCTTTTTATGATATCAACCAAAGGACATAACTCTTGAGAGTCACGTAGAAATTATCTCCCATGTTGTTGAACCTCTCAAATCTAACATAGTTTGCGCTACCCATTCAGCAGCATAGAAGCAGATACAAAGCTTCCCTCTTGTTTCTTTGGTATTACCTATATGCCTTGGAAGCAACCCTGTATATGTTCTGTCTTGTCTATGTGTGTGTGTTTGGTCAGTTCAAAATAAAAGACTATGTCAATCTTGAACATGAGACCAATATATGTATTATTTCTCTCCTCTCTCATAGTTGTGTGTAGGGTAGTTGCAGAGTATAAAGGTAGGCTTGGGCGCTCCTTTTTTGAGGAGTGTTTCTGAGCTTACGGTTTTTGTACTTTGTATCTGCATCTATGCTAGCTGAATGGGTAGCGCAAACTATGTTAGATTTGAGAGGTTCAACAACATGGGAGATAATTTCTACGTGACTCTCAAGAGCTATGTCCTTTGGTTGATATTATAAAAATTCTCCCTGCTTCCCTCTTATTTCGATGCTTTTTATGACTAAGGGTTTTTTCTTCCGGGGATTCCGGTTTTCCCTTCAGCCCCTTGGCTGTTGGTTTAGGATGTTTTTCTTCCTATTCCAAGGTCAGACCGGATTCGTTGCACTAGGCACGATCCATTTACATCAGCCACACCTCTAGATTATGTATTTTCCCATTCGGTCGATTATATCCTTACATTTTTTCTTATGCATTATTTAATAGTAGGATACTTAAAATTCCCAAAAAAAATTACTCCTAGCTAGTGCATCAAAGTTTTTATTTAAACCTTGGATGCTCTTCGGGATAAAAGAATATTAGTATGGTATGACCACTTTTCAAATTGCAGAATTCATCTCACTTCCGCTCTGATATCATCATATTTACTCACAAACACATTATTATGTCATTTTAGTTTAGTTCTTTTCTCACACTGGACGAAGCAGCAGGGACATTTCAGTCTTTTTCTCCTAATTTTTGCATTTGGTGTTTGTTTGTTTGTTTGTTTGTTTGTTTGTTTGTTTATTTGTGAACTTTCGCTTGGCAAAGGCCATTTGACCGAAAATTTGCGCCTGTCTTGCCTGGTTGTATCAAATACGCGTTCTGATTCTTTTTTCGTGTTTTTTTTCTTTATTTGTTT
Organism: Monoplex corrugatus; assembly: GCA_030674185.1. NCBI lineage: Eukaryota > Metazoa > Mollusca > Gastropoda > Littorinimorpha > Ranellidae > Monoplex > Monoplex corrugatus. The sequence continues at coordinate 44,299,889 of JAPXFY010000033.1, forward strand.
TGTTTCTGATTCATAATATGCTGGATTTTTATGGCTATGTGTATATCATAACGTGTTTAATATCTCTTATTTAACATTTTTCCAAACGGGCCTTAGTTGTAGAATGCATCCTAGACGTAGTCTATATCTTGGCACCACAGACATTTGTTTGTGTCAGTGACACCCATTTCTTTGTACTCAGATGTTTGTGTCAGTGACACCCATTTCTTTGTACTCAGATGTTTGTGTCAGTGACACCCATTTCTTTGTTCTCAGATGTTTGTGTCAGTGACACCCATTTCTTTGTTCTCAGATGTTTGTGTCAGTGACACCCATTTCTTTGTACTCAGATGTTTGTGTCGGTGACACCCATTTCTTTGTACTCAGATGTTTGTGTCGGTGACACCCATTTCTTTGTACTCAGATGTTTGTGTCGGTGACACCCATTTCTTTGCTCAGATGTTTGTGTCAGTGACACCATTTCTTTGTACTCAGATGTTTGTGTCGGTGACACCCATTTCTTGTACTCAGATGTTTGTGTCAGTGACACCCATTTCTTTGTACTCAGATGTTTGTGTCAGTGACACCATTTCTTTGTACTCAGATGTTTGTGTCGGTGACACCCATTTCTTTGTACTCAGATGTTTGTGTCGGTGACACCATTTCTTTGTACTCAGATGTTTGCGAGATGTATATGTGATGCAGTTACTTAAAACTGAAGTGCTCTCAGCCGACATTCCTTTGTGTATTCGTATGCAGTGAATGGTTTGGTAGGTTTGGTTTGGTTTGGTTTGGTTTGGTTTTGGTTTGGTTTGGTTTGGTTGTTTGGTTTGGTTTGGTTTGGTTTGGTTTGGTTTGGTTTGGTTTGGTTTGGTTTGGTTTGGTTTGGTTTGGTTTTGGTTTGGTTTGGTTTGGTTTGGTTTGGTTTGGGTTTGGTTGGTTTGGTTTGGTTTGGTTTGGTTTGGTTT
>JAPXFY010000033.1:44305835-44318335 GCA_030674185.1 Monoplex corrugatus
ACAGAAAGCTCTTTCTCCCCTCGACGCCCAAGATGGTATAAGAGGACGGATAAAGTAAAGTAAGTAAGCTGCTCCATTGGACTTACCCCTTGCCACTCGTTTGAAGATGGCATAGAGTAGCCTTCGGGTTTCAAACGACCGCGGCGCCGATGCTGGCGCGGGGGGGGAGCAGAAAGCAGAGACGGATAGAGGTAATAATCAACGGTCGGCCAACCCTCAATGGACATTGTGCCTTTCCTCTTCGCTATTCCTCAGACGATCGAGACATTAAACAGGTCAACCAAAACGGTCGCACACTTTCAAAATCAAACCTGATCGAAATTGACACCACCGGTTTAAATCAAGAACGTTCAAAACGGTTCAAAATAATGACTTTAAACACTCAGTCCCTTGGTAACAAGACTCATGATGTTTGCGACCACATAATCCACGGCAACTACGATTTGGTTTTTCTGACTGAAACATGGTTTCGGCCACAGGGGAATAAAGCAGACATTGCGGCTGTGACACCACCCGGCTTCGCTTTGATTTCTTTTCCACGGCAGGACAGAGCTGGAGGTGTCATGCTGTGATATACAGAAACAGTCTTAAAAAACACATTTCCTTTCCAACCAAAGACTTTCCTTTTACAGCTTTTGAGGTGTGTGAGATTGCCTGGACTTTGATGGTCAGACCTCTGTGTTTCTTTGTGTGTACCGTCCCCCACCTAGTGTCAAAAATAAACTCAAGATATCAATGTTCTTGGACCAGTTCCCTGACCTGCTCGAATCATACAATACCTACGAAAGGCTGTTTGTTGTTGGTGATATAAATGTCCATTTTGATAATCCCTCTGATCGCTGTACTGTTGCTTTAAATGCCGTTCTTGAAAATTTTAGTCTGCAACAAATGATCAATGTACCTACTCAACGCAAAGGCCATACTTTAGATTGGCTAATCACAAACTGTGTTTCTGATGTAGTTGATTTATCTGTTCGTGACATGCTGTTATCTGATCATTTTGTCATCTCCTTTGAACTGTCTCTTAGAAAACCAGGCAAAGCAACAAAGAAAATCGCTTCACGCAATCTTAAGGCCATTGAGAAGAATGTTTTCAAGACTGATGTTCATACAGCACTTGAGTCAGCCTGTCAGTCCAATTCATCTGATCCCATATGTACTTACAACACATGCTTGCGTCAGCTGCTTGACCAACACACCCCTCTTGTTATGCGTACTGTGTCAGACCGTATATCCGCCCCTTGGATGACTCTTGAAGTCATTCATGCTAAAGTGCTACGGCGTACCGCTGAGCGTGCGTGGCGTGAGTCCGGTCTGACCGTTCATAGAGAAATATATGCAGAGCAGCGAAACATAGTTACAAAAATAATACGTGAAGCAAAGAAAAAGTAGCCTACATATGTGGTAAGATAGCAGGCGCTGATAGTTCCAGAGAACTTTTCTGCCTCAGTGATCAGTTGCTGGGAAAAGCTGGAGATACTGTGCTTCCTTCTAACATCCCCCCAGAGTCTCTTCCTGATAAATTCAATGAATTTTTTGTTGGAAAGATTGAACGGATCAGAAGCAGCTTTGACCCTGATACACCATGCCCCACTGATGCTGTTGTGTTCTCTGGTACACAGCTAGAAAATTTCGAGCTTATGTCTGAGGGTTGTGTGAGAGAGATACTGAAGAAAATGCCAAAGAAGTCCTGTGACCTTGACCCTATCCCTGCCTCTATCCTATTTGATTGTCTAGATGAAATTACTCCAATTGTCACAGATATTATGAATAAGTCCTTGTCATCTGGTGTTGTGCCTCAGTGCTTTAAACACGCTCTTGTCAAGCCCCTTCTGAAGAAGGCAAATCTCGACCCAGATTGCTTGAAGAATTATCGTCCAGTTTCCAATCTACCATTCCTATCAAAGGTGTTGGAACGTATTGTACTAGAACAGCTTCTGCAGCATCTGGAATCTCACAACCTGCTAGAGCCATTCCAGTCAGCCTACCGTAAGTGCCATAGCACACAAACCGCTCTATTGCGTGTGGTCAATGACCTCCTTCAGGCTTCAGACAATGGGAGTCTATCTTGTCACTGCTTGACTTGTCAGCAGCATTTGACACCATAGACCATAGCATCCTCATAACGCGGTTGCGTACCACTTTTGGCTGTTCTGGAACGGTTCTGGACTGGTTTACCTCCTATTTGGCTGGCCGTACCCAGTCTGTTGTCATTGGCCACAAATCAAATCCATCTGTGCTGAAATGTGGTGTCCCACAAGGTTCTGTCTTGGGACCTGTCCTGTTCACTATGTATACACAACCTCTCAGCACTGTCATTCACCAGTTAGGTCACTCATACCACTTCTTTGCGGATGACTCACAGCTGCATAGCTCCTCTGCCCCATCAGATTTTGACGCTCTTGCGTGCAGTCTGAGAGATTGTATAGAGGATGTCTCCAAGTGGATGAGTGAAAACAAGCTGAAGATGAATGATGATAAAACTGAGCTTATTGTTACTGGTACTAAGTCAAAGGTCAATCAGGTTACTCATGCCCCTATGTCTATCTCTGTACTATCAGCTACGCAGAATAGGTAAGATTCGCTCCTTCCTTTCCACTGATGCTGCCAACAAGCTTGCTGTCTCTTTCATACTATCTAGACTGGACTATTGTAACTCTCTATTCGCAGGTCTCCATGACAATCAACTATTTAAACTTCAGTGCATACAGAACCACGCGGCTCGCCTTGTTCTCCGCAAGCCCAGGCGTGAGAGTGCAAAATCTCTGCTTAGAACACTTCATTGGCTCCCGGTAAAGGCTAGGATTCAATATAAAGTTGCCTGTCTCTGCTTTCAGTGTATCTATCACGAGAACATGCCATCCTATCTTGCCAACCTCCTGCAGGGTTACAAACCTTCTCGAACGCTCCGCTCTTCTGACACCTCTCTGTTGACTGTTCCTCGCTTCTCTCTAGACACCTTTGGTAAAAAGTCTTTCTCTGTCTTTGGCCCAAATGTATGGAACTCTCTACCACTGTCTCTCAGAAAAACTAAGTGTTTCTCAACCTTCAAACGGCACCTGAAAACCCACCTCTTTCAAACTCTCTAACCTGAAGAGCCTTAGTTTGCAAGTCTGTCATCAGACTAATCTCTCCTGCCTGTATAACAGTATTTTGTATAAGGGCCTATAGAGCGAGGTGTGTGTGCGTACATGTGTGTATGTGTGTGTGTGTGTGTGTGTGTGTGTGTGTGTGTGTGTGTGTGTGTGTGTGTGTGAGAGAGAGAGAGAGAGAGAGCATGTGTGTGTATCACTGTATGTGTACAGCTGAGGAGGGGATAGGGGAGAAATTGAGTGGGAAAGAGACTGAAATACTTTTTTTTTTTTTTTTTTAATCTTTGTTTGTATGTAAATTGTGATGCATGATATGCGAATAGTTTATAATTTGTGAGGTAATTTTGATTGTCAAGGTGTTAATGCTGTAATACTGAAGTTATAATGTTTTTCCTGTATATGAATTAGAATTTTTCTGTTTTCATCTTCATTCAAAATATTCATTCTAATTTTATGTACAACTATTGCATGCACAAACACACACATACGCATGCAAACATAGCACACGCACACTCACACACACACACACACACACACACACACACACACACACACACACACATACATACATACACACACGCGCACAGCAACGCACACGCACGCACACACACACGTACACACACACACACACACGTACGCAAGCACACACACGCAGCAATATATAAACACAGTATGCCTCTTTATTCATATGAAAAATCTGTTAATCTTTCTTCATTACATAAGTCAGTGTTTAAATTTTAATATTCTGTGGTTTCTTATGTGTCTTCTTACTTGTATAGCTTTAATGTTTGTTGTTATCTTATTGTGTATGTAATTGTGAACATTTTTTATCACCTTTTGCCTTTCTTGCGAAATGTAAAGCGCTGGTGAGCATGTTTTTATATGGAATATGCGCTATACAAATAAACATTATTATTATTATTATTATTATTATATTATTATTATTATTATTATTATTATCTTCTTCATCATCATCATCATTATTGTTGTTGTAGTTGTTGTTGTTGTTGTTGTTGTTGTTGTTGTTGTTGTTGTTGTTGTTGTTGTTGTTGTTGTTGTTGTCGTCGTCATTATTGTTATTATTGTTATTATCATTATTATCATCATTCTGATTATTTTATGTCATCATCATCATCATCATCATTATTATTATTATTATCATCATCGTCGTCGTCGTCATCGTCGTCGTTGTCATCATCATCATCATCATCATCATCATTATCATCATTATTGTTGTTGTTATTATTATTATTATTATTATTGTTGTTGTTGTTACTATTATTATTATTATTATCATTGTTATTATTGTAGTAGTAGTAGTTTTTGTTATCAGTATTATGATCATCATCATCATCCTCGTCGTCGTCATCGTCGTCGTCATCATCATCATCATCATCATTATTATTATTATTTGTTGTTGTAGTAGTAGTAGTAGTACTAGTAGTAGTAGTAGTATCATTATTATAAGTATTATCATTATTATATTATCATCATTATTATTATTATTATTATCATTATCATTATTTTTATCAGTGTTACAATTATCATCATTATTATCACTATTGTTATTATTATCATCACCGTCGTCATCGTCATCATCGCCGTCGTCGTCGTTGTCGTCATCATCATCGTCGTCATCATCATCGTCGTCGTCATCATCATCATATCATCATCATCATCATCGTCGTCGTCATCATCATCATCAACGTGCATAGACACATCCAAGATCCATCAGAAAACTTGAAACATATCATGGACAGTTTGTAACGTGTTCAAGAAGGATTCATCGCACTTCAGCTATTCCATATGCGCTCCACCCAAATCTGTCAGTAATTGTCTGGCAGACATCCTTGGGCCTACGCAAAACCCTACGCGTTTGCCACAGTTTGAAATAAGGAAGGAAGGGGGGGAGCTGGGGACAGGGGCCTCTTAATATCGTACAGTAAGCTGACACCAGCAGAATGATGGAAGCATTAAGATAGGTAGCAAACAGGCAATGTTTAATGTTGCGGGCACCTCCGTGTGGGGCTGCTGGGGGCTCTTTCAATATAAATAGTATCCCCACCTTCTGGAAATTCTGCGCTAGAAATGTCCTTTTTTCAGTCACTCTCTTAGTTTCTGCCTTGTTCCTTTGCTTTCTGTCATTTCTTCCTGTCATTTTTCTGCCTTGCTGGTCCATTCACCTGTATGTGTTTTTCATAAAGTCTGACATACTTTGTCTTAGGATTGATAATTGAGTTTTTGTATTGACTGCATCTTTACTCTAAGGAAATGTGCCGTGCAGAAGCAATTTTAGGTAATTTAGGTTATTTTTATGTATGCTTTAGTGTCCTTAGTTATGTTTACATTTGCATTCAGGTGTGGGTGTGTTTGATTTTTTTTCTTTTTTATCCTCAAGCGATAAATTGAAATGGTCAACGCCAGGAGTGTATCCTTAGATTACGTGCGCGCATGCATTGATATGTGTTCTTAAGTTTCGTTTCCAGCTTTTCATTAAGTATATCACCACTAACCCATTTTTTAGTTAGAAAAATAGCAAACTACATCACCACCACCCATTTTTCTTAATTTAGAAAAATAGCCAACTATATCACCACCACCCAATTTTTATAATTTAGAAAAATAATCAACTATATCACCACCACCCAATTTTTATAATTTAGAAAAATAACAAACTATATCACCACCGCCCATTTTTTTAAATTTAGAAAAATGATAAACTCTATCACCACCACCCATTTTTTTAAATTTAGAAACATAATAAACGGTATCAACACCACCACCCCATTTTTTTAATTTACAAAAATGATAAACTATACCACCACACCACCACATTTTTTAAATTCAGAAAAATGGTAAACTATACCACCCCCACCTCGTTTTTTAAATTTAGAAAAATAAAACATAATACCACCATCACCCCATTTTTTTAATTTAGAAAAATAACAAGCTATATCACCGCCACCTTTTTTTTATATTTAGAAAAATGATAAAACATATCATCACCACCCCATTTTTTTTTTAATTTAGAGAAATGATAAACTATATCACCGCCACCTATTTTTTTAATTTAGAAAAATAATAAAGTATACCACCCCACCTCGTTCCCTATCTTTTTTTATTTAGAACAATGATAAACGATATCACCACCATCTCTTTTTTCAATTTTGAAAAATATTGAACTATACCACCACCAACTCATTTTTTTTTTAATTTAGAACAATGATAAACTATATCACCACCATCTCTTTTTTCAATTTTGAAAAATAATGAACTATACCACAACCACCACATTTTTTTTTATTTAGAACAATGATAAACTATATCACCACCACATTTTTTTTTTTTAGAACAATGATAAACTATATCACCACCATCTCTTTTTTTTTTTTTTAGAACAATGATAAACTATACCACCACCATCTCTCTTTTTTTTATTTAGAACAATGATAAACTATACCACAACCATCTCTTTTTTTTTATTTAGAACAATGATAAACTATATCACCACCATCTCTTTTTTTTTATTTAGAACAATGATAAACTATATCACCACCATCTCTTTTTTTTTATTTTAGAACAATGATAAACTATATCACCACCATCTCTTTTTTTTATTTAGAACAATGATAAACTATATCACCACCACCACATTTTTTTTATTTAGAACAATGATAAACTATACCACCACCATCTGGTTTTTTTTTATTTAGAACAATGATAAACTATATCACCACCAACTCTTTTTTTTTTATTTAGAACAATGATAAACTATACCACCACCATCTCTTTTTTTTTATTTAGAACAATGATAAACTATATCACCACCATCTCTTTTTTTTTATTTAGAACAATGATAAACTATACCACCACCATCTGGTTTTTTTTTATTTAGAACAATGATAAACTATATCACCACCAACTCTTTTTTTTTTATTTAGAACAATGATAAACTATACCACCACCATCTCTTTTTTTTTATTTAGAACAATGATAAACTATATCACACCATCTCTTTTTTTTATTTAGAACAATGATGAACTATATCACCACCATCTCTTTTTTTTTATTTAGAACAATGATGAACTATATCACCACCATCTCTTTTTTTTTATTTAGAACAATGATAAACTATATCACCACCATCTCTTTTTTTTTATTTAGAACAATGATAAACTATATCACCTCCATCTCTTTTTTTTTATTTAGAACAATGATGAACTATACCACCACCATCTCTTTTTTTTATTTAGAACAATGATAAACTATATCACCACCATCTCTTTTTTTTTATTTAGAACAATGATAAACTATATCACCACCATCTCTTTTTTTTTATTTAGAACAATGATGAACTATATCACCACCATCTCTTTTTTTTTTTTTTTTAGAACAATGATAAACTATATCACCACCATCTCTTTTTTCAATTTTCAAAATAATGAACTATACCACTACCACCACATTTTTTTAATTCAGAACAATGATAAACTATATCACCACCATCTCTTTTTTCAATTTTGAAAAATAATGAACTATACCACTTCCACCACATTTTTTTTTAACTTAGAAAAGTCTCAAACTATATCACCACCACCCCACCTTTTTAATTTAGAAAAATAATAAACTATACCACCATGGCCCCATTTTTTCTTAATCTAGAAAAATAATATACTAACTACAAGTAAATTTCAAGCACTAGCACATAAACCTACGAGGTATGCCCTGACAAGATCTTGAAATTTTACCAAATCTATTTACTGCTTGCTACCCAAATATTAATCTATCTTTGACACCATGACGACAAACGTGTTTTAATCTCATTGGTTGTTGCTGACAGGTGGATAGTCTTCCTTGACTGGCTGATTGGAGACTACAGGACAATCTGATTGGCTGATTGGAGACTACAGGACAATCTGATTGGCTGATTGGAGACTACGGGACAATCTGATTGGCTGATTGGAGACTACGGAACAATCTGATTGGCTGATTGGAGACTACGGGACAATCTGATTGGCTGATGACAGAAGAGAGCAGAGCAAAAGCTGAACAGTTTCGAGGAGGGAGTGAAAAGTAGTGTGATTGGTCAAAAAGCATCAAGATGACACACCCCCTGCTAAATATTCATCGCACGTGGGGCCCTATGATGTTGATGTTTCTACTGATTTTGTGTCTGTATTTCTATTATTCGGTGAGTTGCGCTGTTTGTCTGTCTGACTGTCTGTCTGTCTGTCTCTCTGTCTCTCTCTCTCTCTCTCTCTCCTCTCTCTCTCTCTCTCTCTCTTCATCTGTCTCTCAGTGTTTGTGTGTGTGTGCGCGCGCGTGCGTGTGTGTTACATAAATAGATAGATAGATACATTAGATAGATAGATAGATAGATAGATAGATAGATAGATAGATAGATAGATAGATAGATAGAAGATAGATTAGATAGATAGATAGATAGATAGATAGGTAGATAGATAGATAGATAGATAGATAGATAGATAGATAGATAGATAATACATAGATAGATAGATAGATAGATAGATAGATAGATAGATAGATAGACAGATAGATAGATAGATAGATAGATAGATAGATAGATAGATAGATAGACAGACAGATAGATAGATAGATAGATAGATAGATAGATAGATAGATAGATAGACAGATAGATAGATAGATAGATAGATAGATAGATAGATAGATAGATAGATAGATAGATAGATAGATAGATAGATAGACAGATAGATAGATAGATAGATAGATAGATAGATAGATAGATAGATAGATAGATCAATAGATAGAGAGAAGAGAGAGAGGACAGGACAGGGTCAGTATAACATCCACATACAACACACAACAACAACACACAACAACAACACACAACAACAACACACTACAACAGGACAGGGTCAGTATAACATCCACACAACACACACAACAACAACACACACGACATCAGTATACATCCCATCACACACAACAACAACACACTACAACGCACAGTGTACAGTATAAATCACTAACAAAAGCACACAACAACAACACACTACAAACAGACAGTATATAAGTAAATAAACAACAACAAAAACAAAACAGACAGTCAGTATAACATCACAAAAACAAAAACAAAACATACAAGAGACAGGTCAGTATAATCCACAACAAACACAAAACAAAACACACTAAACAGGACAGGGTCAGTATAACATCACATAAACACACAACACAAACTACAACAGGACAGGGTCGTATAACTCCACAACAACAACAACAACACTACAACAGGACAGGTCAGTATAACATCACAACAACCACAACAACAACCACTACAACAGAAGGGTCAGTATAACATCCACACACAACACACACAACAACACACTACAACAGGACAGGGTCAGTATAACATCCACAACAACACACAACAAACAACACACTACAACAGGACAGGGTCAGTATAACATCCACAACAACACACAACAACAACACACTACAACAGGACAGGGTCAGTATAACATCCACAACAACACACAACAACAACACACTACAACAGGACAGGGTCAGTATAACATCCACATACAACACACAACAACAACCACTACAACAGGAAGGGTCAGTATAACATCCAACAACACACAACAACAACACACTACAACAGGACAGGGTCAGTATAACATCCACAACAACACACAACAACAAACACTACAACAGGACATCAGTATAACTCCAACAACACACAACAACAACACACTACAAAGGACAGGACAGGGTCAGTATAACATCCACAACAACACACAACAACAACACACTACAACAGGACAGGGTCAGTATAACATCCACACACAACAACACACAACAAACACACTACAACAGGACAGGGTCAGTATAACATCCACAACAACACACAACAACAACACACTACAACAGAAAACAGGGGTCAGTATAAATCCACAACAACACACAACAACAACACACTACAACAGGACAGGGTCAGTATACATCCACATACAACACACAACAACAACACACTACAACAGGACAGGGTCAGTATAACATCCACACAACACACAACAACAACACACTACAACAGGACAGCGGTCAGTATAACATCCACAACAACACACAACAACAACACACTACAACAGGACAGGGTCAGTATAACATCCACACACAACACACAACAACAAACACACTACACAGGACAGGGTCAGTATAACATCCACAACAACACACAACAACAACACACTACAACAGGACGAAGGGTCAGTATAACATCCACACACAACACAAACAACACACACTACACAGGAACAGGGTCAGTTAACATCCACAACAACACACAAACAACAACACACTACAACAGGACAGGGTCAGTATAACATCCACAACAACACACAACAACAACACACTACAACAGGACAGGTCAGTATAACATCCACAACAACACACACAACAACAACACACTACAACAGGACAGGGTCAGTATAACATCCACATACAACACACAACAACAACACACTACAACAGGACAGGGTCAGTATAACATCCACACACAACACACAACAACACACACTAAACAGGACAGGGTCAGTATAACATCCACACAAAAACAACAACAACACACTACAACAGGACAGGGTCAGTATAACATCCACATACAACACACAACAACAACACACTACAACAGGACAGGGTCAGTATAACACCACACAACACACAACAACAACACACTACAACAGGACAGGGTCAGTATAACATCCACATACAACACACAACAACAACACACTACAACAGGACAGGGTCAGTATAACATCCCACAACAACAACAACACACACACTACAACAGGACAAGGGTCAGTATAACATCAACACAACACACAACAACAACACACTACAACAGGCAGGGTCAGTATAACATCCACATACAACACACAACAACAACACACTACAACAGGACAGGTCAGTATAACATCCACACACAACACACAACAACAACACACTACAACAGGACAGGGTCAGTATAACATCCACAACAACACACAACAACAACACACTACAACAGGACAGGGTCAGTATAACATCCACACACAACACACAACAACAACACACTACAACAGGACAGGGTCAGTATAACATCCACAACAACACACAACAACAACACACTACAACAGGACAGGGTCAGTATAACATCCACACACAACACACAACAACAACACATAACAACAGGACAGGTCAGTATAACATCCACATACAACACACAACAACAACACACTACAACAGGACAGGACAGGGTCAGTATAACATCCACACACAACACACAACAACAACACACTACAACAAGGACAGGGTCAGTATAACATCACACACAACACAACAACAACAACAACTACAACACGGACAGGGTCAGTATAACATCCCACACAACACACAACAACAACACACTACAACAGGACAGGGTCAGTATAACATCCACATACAACACACAACAACAACACACTACAACAGGACAGGGTCAGTATAACATCCCACACAACACACAACAACAACACACTACAACAGGACAGGCGGTCAGTATAACATCCACAACAACACACAACAACAACACACTACAACAGGACAGGGTCAGTATAACATCCCACAACAACACACAACAACAACACACTACAACAGACAGGGTCAGTATAACATCCCACACAACACACAACAACAACACACTACAACAGGACAGGGTCAGTATAACATCCACATACAACACACAACAACAACACACTACAACAGGACAGGGTCAGTATAACATCCACATACAACACACAACAACAACACACTACAACAGGACAGGACAGGATCAGTATAACATCCACACACAACACACAACAACAACACACTACAACAGGACAGGATCAGTGTAACATCCACACACAACACACAACAACAACACACTACAACAGGACAGGGTCAGTATAACATCCACATACAACACACAACAACAACACACTACAACAGGACAGGGTCAGTATAACATCCACACACAACACACAACAACAACACACTACAACAGGACAGGGTCAGTATAACATCCACACACAACACACAACAACAACACTACAACAGGACAGGACAGGGTCAGTATAACATCCGACACACAACACACAACAACAACACACTACAACAGGACAGGGTCAGTATAACATCCACACACAACACACAACAACAACACACTACAACAGGACAGGGTCAGTATAACATCCGCACACAACACACAACAACAACACACTACAACAGGACAGGGTCAGTATAACATCCACATACAACACACAACAACAACACACTACAACAGGACAGGGTCAGTATAACATCCACACACAACACACAACAACAACACACTACAACAGGACAGGACAGGGTCAGTATAACATCCACACA
>JAPXFY010000033.1:44355835-44358335 GCA_030674185.1 Monoplex corrugatus
TTTCACCAAAGCTGGTCTTTCAGATTGAGCTGGCGTGCGTACTGATGTGTGTGTGTGTGTGTGTGTGTGTGTGTGTGTTGTGTGTGTGTGTGTGTGTGTGTTGGTGTGTGTGTTGTGTGTGTGTGTGTGTGGTGTGTGTGTGTGTGTGTGTGTTGTGTGTGTGTGTTGTTGTTTTGTGTTGTGTGTGTGTTGTTGTGTGTTGTGTGTGTGTGTTATGTGTATGTGTGTGTTTGTGTGTGTGTGTGTGTGTTTGTGTGTTAGTGTGTGTGGGGTGTGTGTTAGTGTGTGTGTGTGTGTGTGTGTGTGTGTGTGGTGGTGGTCTTTGATTTAATGTCTATTCACTAAAGTGATTTTAGACAAAAAAAAAAAAAAAAAAAGAGGGGGGGGGGGGAAGTGATAGAGGAGGAGTGAAGAAGATATTTGAAAATTGTCAATTTTGAATTTGAGAAAAGATGATCCAGAAAACAACTGTTTTGAAGAGGAGAAGGTAAAACTAACAAATAATGTTACCATAATTATCGATTTAAACAAACAAACTGACAAACAAAATTAGTAAATATCCGGGAGAAATGAATAAAAAGTAAAACTAATAATTGACTAACCACAACAATGAACAAGTCAAATAACATTTTAAAGGTAATTCGCTATAGGACTTTTTGACAGGCTAACAAAAAATTCATACAGTAATGATGATGAGGCAAATATGTCAGAAACTGTACTCACAGATAGTGTTGGAATATGTCGTTTTACCCTAACGCAAGAAAGAATATGACTATGTGTTATCTTCTTTCCACACAGACACACTATGTTATTGGTATATTTTGTTTTGAATGCATCAAGTTTCCATCTGTACATAAGGGACTGTATAGTTCTGCTGGCATGAAGCTGCTTAAGTATTTTGCTAACTTCAAAGTTCATGTGACATTTATCATACTTTTTCTGTTTTAATTGGAACTGCTTCCAGACGTAGTTGTCCACTAAAGTGTAATTCTCGTGCAACGAGAGAGAAAGCTGGATATTGTTTGAATCTGGTGAGTTATTAGCTCCCCGTTTGGCAGCCCTGTCAACTTTATTATTATAACTAAAAGAACTATGAGAAGGTATCCAGCAGAAAGTAATATCAGTGCCACTTAAAGATAAATTATGAATCAAGTGACTTATTTCCAGAATCATTTCTGATCTTGTTTGTAATTTTGATAATTCAAGAGCCTGAAGTACTGATTTTGAATCAACGCAAAGAAGTATCTGAAAAATTGTCCTAGGAAGACTTATCAGAAAGTTTAAAGCCATTAATATTGCAAAGAGTTCAGCTGTAAAGATAGATTTATCAAGTCCTATGTAGAAAGATTTTTCAATTTTGAGAGCAGGTATTAAAAACGCTGAGCCTGCTTTTCTTTCAATTACTGACCCATCAGTGTAAATTTTCAAATGATCAGAATATACGTCGTTTATATGACATTTAACCTGACTAGCCAGTAAGTTTATATTGTCTCCTTTTTTTAAATTAGTGTGGTGTACGTCAAATCGTGCTCTTTGGAGTTCCCAACTGGGTACTGGCGAAAAGGAAGGTTGTATAGATACAGGATCTACGTCTAGATCAATTCCTGAGCCTTTCATGACGTCAGATGTGTATGTTGCAAGTGTGACCTGTGAAGATATTGATTTAGCTCGTTTTGGAAAGTCGGTATCTGATCTCAGTTTAATTTCTGTTTCTGAGATGTTTTCTACGGTAGTGTTTCTTAACAAAAATTTAGTAGAAGCGACTTTCCTTTGCTCATCAAGTGGCAACAGTTTGATTTCATTATATGTCCGAAGACAGGAAGCATGCATTGGAAGACCCAGTGCAAGTTTGAAACCTTTACAATCTATGCTCTGCAGTTTTTTTTAGTAAGTGTTTCGGTGCACTGAAGAAGATTTCTTGAGCATAGGTTAATTTAGATCTAACAAGCGATTTACAAAGATGAACAAGTGTTGATGAATCTTGACCCCATGTCTGTTTGCGAACTATTTTTATGAAATTTAAACTTTTTTGAGCTTTGGTTAATAAGTATTCAATATGCTGATTCCAAGATAATTTTGCTGTAAGGAAAACTCCTAAGAATTTAATCGACTCGTTAAACTGAAGAAGAGTATCTCCCAGTTTGAAAGTGGGAATATTTACTGGGTTAGCTCCATTATTAAATAAAACTATTTTTGTTTTTTCCAGGGATAGATGTAACCCATTTTCTACCATGTATCGCGCTATTTTATCAAGTTCTAATTGGTAGCATTTGCGTGTATAATTGATACAGCGCAAAGGAGTTTTCTTTTTCATATTTACCTGCATCCACATGCATAAATCGTCAGCATATTGAGCTAAAACTACATGCTTAGATACTTTACTGGGTAAGTCATGCATTAATATCATGAAAAGAAGGGGAGCTATAACGGATCCCTGAGGGATACCCATTTGAAGAATTCGTTTCGTGGAATATACATTTTCAATCCTCGTTTGAAATAC
>JAPXFY010000033.1:44363335-44368335 GCA_030674185.1 Monoplex corrugatus
TAGTTCTAACTGCAAATTTTGCTGTCGCTAGCTCACGATAGTTGTTCAGAGGCAGAATTCCAGCAACTTTGTACGTTTCCAGATTAGAGGCATGAGTAGGGACACCTAGAGCAATTTTAATACTTTTGCAGTCTAAGCTTTGTATCTTCTTTAATAAATATTTTGGTGCACTGAAGAACACTTCTTGTGCATAGGATAATTTATAGATCGTACAAGTGCTGATGATAGATGAATTAGTATGTTCGTATCCATTCCCCAAGGTAATCGGCTTATTATCTTTAGAAAATTTAAGGCTTTTCTTGCTTTTGTTGAAATATAATCAAAATGGACATTCCAGTTTAATTTCGATGTTATAAAGAGTCCAGAAATTTTACAACCTGTTTGTAATGTAACACTTCACCAAGCAATCTGAAAGTAATAATAATAATAATAATTACAATATTTATATAGCGCAAAATCTTGATAAAATCAAATCTAAGCGCTGAAACAGACACGCACGCACACACACACACACACGCACGCACACACACACACACACACACACACACACACACACACCACACACCACACACACACGCATGGCTATAAATGGGGAGAAAGAATAAAAGCAATAAAAGCAAGAATAAAAGCAATGGAAAATTATAGAGAACATATCATATACAATTTATATATTATAACAATGTGATTCCCCTCGAGCGGAGACAGGCTGCAGAGGGGGTTGAGTTAGGTTAGGATTTTATGCAGAGGAGAAAAGGTGAGTTTTGAGAGCGGACTTGAAGGAGACAAAAGTAGGTTGCTGACGGACTGAGAGAGGAAGTTTGTTCCAGGAGAGTGGACCAGAAACAGAGAAGGCTCGTGGACCATAGGTATTGAGCTTAGTGCGTGGAAAGCGAAAAGTCAGAGGATCGGAGACAGAGCGGAGGGTACGTGAGGGAACATAGATCTCAAGTAGGCTTGACCGGTAATCGGGGGCTGCGTTATTGAGGCTTTTGTAGCACATGGTGTCTAGTTTGTACTGTATGCGCTTTGATACAGGGAGCCAAATTACTTAAAGTACCACCAGGATTAAATAGCATCATGTTAGTTTTTTCCGCTGACAGCGACATACCATTTTCTAACATATAGTTTCCAAGATTATCAAGATCAGATTGATACACTTTCCTAATGTAATTCTGCGCTCTCTGTGGAGTTGTCTTTTTTAAAGTAATATTCATCCAAATACATATATCATCAGCGTACTGTGCCAACACAACATGATTTGATGTGTGTATTGTGTGTGTGTGTGTGTGTGTGTGTGTGTGTGTGTGTGTGTGTGTGTGTGTGTGTGTGTGTGTGTGTGTGTGTGTGTGTGTGTGTGTGTGTGTGTGTCTAAAATCACTATTGTGAACAGACATTAAATAAAGATTCCATTCCATTCCATTCTTCTCTCTCCTCCCTCCCTTCCTCCCCCCCCCCATTCCAAGACCTTACCAGCTCCTAGCGTTTTGCGCAGGCTTAGGAGTCTGCCAGATAATTGCTGGCAGATTGGGTGGAGCGCATACGGGAATTGTCCAGTGCGATGAATCCCTTGTTGAAGAAACGCCAGTTCAATTTCAGCTTTCTCAAAATGACGTCTCCGCGCTCAGAATTAATTTCATATGTACTACGTCACAGGTGCCGTTTGATGGAGAAGATGATCCCAAAATGAATCATGGCACAAGGAAGTCCAAATGTATGGCCCTTGCTACATAAACCCTATGTGTTGGTAAGCCACTGATGCCATGTGATGGAGAAGATTCAAAACGATCATGTCACAAGCCTTAAGCCTGCACATAAACCCGCGAGCAGACCAGGTCCTGAGGTCCTACCTAGCCTCACTCCAAACTCTAAACACCGCCTTAAATTAGTAACAGGGCAAATCAAGGAAGGTGCCAGTGGATCTACGTTCTGATGATTTGCCTCCTTCAGTTCTTAAGGATTATGGAACTATCATCAGGTCGAAAGCCATTTCCCACTTGGTACTGAGAAGACCATCCCCCAAAAAGCGAGTCGCAGGTGGCTGATAGCAGGTGGCCTTGAGATATGGAGGTTAGCTACGAAACATGCCAGGTTTGCCTAAATCGCTAGGCAGACCAGTCGCCGTGGTGTAGTGGTTAGCGCAACCGACTACGGACTGGAAGGTTGTGGGTTCGAATCCCCATCAGTCCCATCAAATATCGTTGTGAGATTTTTCGGCTCTAACCGGCTCTTACCCAGAGCTGGGCGTGCTATGGACTCTTTGGGAAGACTAGGACCACACAGTCGAGTCTCATCCACTTCACGGATGGGTCATTGAGGGTGTTGCTCAAATTCGACCAGCACCGCAGGTGTCTGTATCTCTCAGGCCTGGTTGAAGCCAGGATATATTATGGTGGTAAGCGTAGAGTACAGTGCTGTCACGTAGTCTCAATCCTAGATGGAACTCCATAGCATCATGATTATCGTCCTCATCGACATCATCATCATCGCATTGTAAAAACTTTTCCAGCTTCTGTGTCCATTAAATAAGGTGGCGTAGAAAATGGGACCCCAAAAGAAGTGAGCACAAAGGTAACCTCCCTGAGTGCAATAATCCTATTAAATGCTCAGCAGTCCTCGACTGGCTAGCGATGGTTTGCATCAAGACAAAGCGGAATGATACTTGGACAAGCCACACCAAGAATAAATATTCTGTGGGAACACACAAATATAACATGATGTTGTTGTGTTGTTGTTGTGTTGTTCGTCCTTTGTTGTCCAAGAAGACCACGATTTCAATTTTGACCGGTGGATTGGTGATTGTGGGTCCGCAGGTGGCTGGTGAGGCCAATCCGGGCCAGGAAGGCTCGCCCACACGTAAGGCAAACGTGGGTTGGTGCAACTGTAGAACTGGAGGTCGCTCGTGCCTTGCGTGCTTCTCGTTTTCTTCGAGCCTCTGCTGTACATATACCTGTATAAGCAGGCACTTATGCACGTGCGTGTGCATGCATTCACTGAAGACTATATAATAGGCTACTTTGTCATCATCATCATCATCAGGTGCCCTGCCGCATGGCGTTGGCGATCATGGACTTCCATCTGTCTCTATCTCTTGCCGCCCCAAGCATCTCTTCCACCCTCCTCGTCTTCAGCCACTTTGCAAGTCCGTCTAGCATTTTCTCCCTGGGTCTACCTGGTGCTCTCTTTCCCTCCAACTTTCCCGTTGTGACCAGGTGCTCCAAATCCCCCTTCCTCATAAAATGGCCTATAAATGTTGCCTGTCTTTTCCTAATCTTCCTCATGAATGATCTACTTGTGTCTACCTCCATCAAAACTGTCTCGTTTGTTTTCTTTGCTGTCCATGGAACTCTCAACATTTTTCTTACAAACCACATCTCGGCTGCCTCAATCTTGTTCTTGCTTTGCTTGTTGACTGTCCACGCCTCACATCCGTACAACAGTATTGGTTCTATATAACATTCAAGAACTCTCTTCCTGATGTTAATTGATAGGCATTTGGTGGACAGAAAAAAAATGGAAGGCTACTTTGTAAACAGTTTTAATGGGGGGCTTGTCTAATCCTATACCGACACCACCAGAACAACAATAATATTAAGATGGGAAAGTCAGAAGGCCAGTTTTAATGGGGGGGGGGGGGGACTTATCGAATCCTATACCGACACCACCAGAACGAAAATGATGTTAGGATGGGACAGTAAGAAGGTCAGTTTAAATGGGAGGGGGAGGGTACTTATTTAATCCTATACTGACACCACCAGAACAATGATATTAAGATGGGGCAGTGAGAAGGCCAGTTTTAATGGGGGGGGGGGGGGGGAGGAACTTACCTATCCTATACTGGCACCACCAGAACAATGATATTAAGATAGGGCAGTGAGAAGGCCAGTTTTAATGGGGGGGGAGGAACTTACCTATCCTATCCTGACACCACCAGAACAACAATAATGTTAAGATGGGACAGTGAGAAGACCAGTTTTAATAAGGGGACTTATCAAATCCTATACTGACACCACCAGAACAACAATGATGTTAAGATGGGACAGTGAGAAGGCCAGTTGTTATGGGGGAACTTATTTAATTCTATACTGACACCACTAGAACAACAATGATGTTAAGATGGGACAGTGAGAAGGCCAGTTTTAATGTAGCGCACTCCGGGATTCGAACCCACAACCATCAGCATGTGAATCCGACACTCAAGCAACTGAGCTACTGGGGCCCACCAGGGTGGCGAATCACGCCTGTGGAGCTTTATGTCTGGATGCAACCTCCAGCCTACCCAGCTGAGGACGGGTACCAGACTGTGTTCACAGTTAGGGAAAGGCAAGGCGAGAGAGAGAGAGAGAGAGGAACTCAGAACTCAGAACTCTGAATTGTTTAATGTACATCGGCCTTAGGCCACGATACAAATACGTGGATGGAATGGGGGAATGGGGGAGGGGATCTGGGTTTTGACAATTTCATGAATATTTCATACAAACAGACGCATGTACAGGGGGGTGCAAAAGTAGGTATACAGTTATGAAAAAAGAAAACACGTACAATACTCATTGCATTTATCATACAAACAAATGAATATTGCATATACATGTAATAACAAGCACAGTCTTAATCCCTCAGATACTCAAACTGCTTGCCGTCGGTATTCACACACTCCTCTAATCGAGAGCGGAATTAAGCATTATAATAATGATGTGATACTTACTGTATACTACATTTGCACCCCCCTATATATTCCAATACAATGCATATATATGTACATATACACAAATACATATACAAAGAATATACACTGCACAATAATCACTGCAACTCTGCTAAGGAGCCAAAAGATCTCTACGTTTTGTATTTGCATCGCAGATATTTAATCGTATCATCAGAATTATGATTTACATTAAGTCTTTTAGTTCAAACGATAGTGCATCAGTTAGACAGACATGAAATCATCATTCGCTCATCTGACCAATGATTTAACCATCAAAGAGAATAACTAGCATTAACTC
>JAPXFY010000033.1:44370835-44380835 GCA_030674185.1 Monoplex corrugatus
CGTGGCTCACGCAGAGTCCCTCCCGTCCTCCCCGCCTTCCTGGTTCCTTCCATTCACAGTCAGGGTCTTGGTTTCCTCGAAAAGAGGAAGAGCACATGCGCATGCGCAAGACATGGATACTCTCAGAGTTATGGTCCTTTCGGACTTTATTGTTTACGAGGCCGCTTACTGCATCAGTGAGCCACGGTAAGTATGTTAGATTTAAACGTATTTTTAGAAGGAAAATTTCCTTTTTCAGTGTTGTGGGCTGGGACAACTTCACTGGCTCCCTGTATCAAAGCGCATTCAGTACAAACTAGACACCTGCTACAAAAGCCTCAATAACGCAGCCCCCGATTACTTGTCAAGCTTACTTGAGATCTATGTTCCCTCACGTACCCTCCGCTCTATCTCCGATCCTCTCAATTTTCGCTTTCCACGCACTAAGCTCAATACATATGGTCCACGAGCCTTCTCTGTTTCTGGTCCACTCTCCTGGAACAAACTTCCTCTCTCATTCCGTCAGCAACCTACTTTGTCTCCTTCAAGTCCGCTCTCAAAACTCACCTTTTCTCCTCTGCATAAAATCCTGACCTCACTCAATCCCCTCTGCAGCCTGTCTCCACTCGGTGTGGAATCGCATTGTAATATATAATTGTATATAATATGTTTTCCATAATTTTGCATTGCTTTTCTTCTTTTTCCCCATTTATAGTCATGTGTATGTATGTGTGTGTGTGTGTGTGTGTGTGCATGCGTGCGTATGTGTATGTTCAGCGCTTAGATTTTATTTCTATCAAGATTTTGCGCTATATAGATATTGTAATTATGGTTATTATTATTATTATTATTATTATTATATATTGTATTATTGTATTATTGTTATTATTGATTATTATTAGTTATTATTATTTTATTATTATTATTATTGTTATTATTATTATTATTATTATTATTATTATTTATTATTGTTATTTTGTTATTATTATTATTATTATTATTATTATTATTATTATTATTAATTATTATTTATATATCTATCATTATTGAACTCAAGACATGTGATCTTGAGTCCAGGGGCCTGTCAAAAGAACCAACCGATTCTCAGTCAGCAGAATTTACATAAAGTCTTAATCTCCTGGTTGTTCAAAACAAGTGTGACTGCCCGCATTCAAGCAAACAGGAACCAGGAAAAAAAACCACGAAAATAGAATCAGAACGCGTATTTAATACAACAAGACAAGACAGGCGCAAATTTCAGGCCAACTGGCCTTTGTCAAGCGTGAATGTAAGATCACAAACAAACACCAAATACACAATTAGGAGAAAAAGACTGAAACTTCCCTGCTGCTTGGTCCAGTGTGAGAAAAGGTGTCTTGTCTTGTCTTGTTGTATTAAATACGCGTTCTTATTTTTCTTTCTTTCGTGTGTGTGTGGTGTGTGTGTGTGTGTGTGTGTGTGTGTGTGTGTGTGTGTGTGTGTGTGTGTGTGTGTGTGTGTGTGTGTGTGTGTGTGTGTGTGTGTGTGTGTGTGTGTGTGTGTGTGTGTGTGTTTCTTCTTCTTCTTCCTGTTTGCTTAAACGCGGGCAGTCACACTTGTTTTGGATTATGCATGGCTAATGTTCCAGGGACGTATTTAACACGGGGACACTGCTGAAAGTATACACCGTAAAATCGTCAAAGAAAATATTCGAGCTTGATCTGTCTACAAATAACAATTACTTCACTGTAAGTGTTTCTTATTGGATAGAGTGCGGCGGATAGATGTTTGTAGTTTTGTGTTTTTAGTCGGTCAGTGTCGCCTAAGGAGTAAGGAGTAGTGTTTGCACGGATGTTCTGTTGCTAGTCGTTGCAGCTAAGCAGACGACATCGTTTGGGTTCTTTGAGGTTCGTTGTTTTTGTGTAAATTTGTCTTGTTTTAATTTGAACAGTTCACTCTGTTTGATTGTTTTGTTTTGTTTTGTTTTGTTTGTTTTGTTTCTTATTCGTTTGTTTGATGTTTTGCTTGGCTGGTTTTGTGGGGCGGGGAATGTTCTCTCTCTTTTTTTTTTTTTTTTTTTCTTTTTCTTGCATTGAAGATTCTTTTATTTGAAATGGAATCCAATTTTACAAAATACAAATCAAAGATCCGCATTCATACATTAGTTTGCATTAAACATGCTTTATCAAGACTCTAATATGCCACAACTCAAACAACAATATAAACCGAAACGAATTGCAATTTCTGAGCAAAATGAAGACATGCAAAGGGTTCTCTCTCTCTCTCTCTCTCCTCTCTCTCTCTCTCTCTCTCTCTCTCTCTCTCTCTCGCTCTCTCCCGCCCTTTCTCTCTCTCTCGTTTCTGTGTATTTGGTTTTGAGATTTTGTTTATAAGAAGTAGGCTATAATATAATAATAATAATAATAATTACAATATTTATATAGCGCAAAATCTTGATAAAATCAAATCTAAGCACTGAAACAGACACACACGCATGCACGCACACACGCGCACGCACGCACGCACACACAAACACACACACACACACACACACACCACACACACACCACACACACACACACACACACACACACGCACGCACGCACACGGTTATAAATGGGGAGAAAGAATAAAAGCAATGGAAAATTATAGAGAGCATATTATAATGTTCATTTTCTTTTTGAATTAAAGCCTCTGTTTCACTTTTAGGGTTTTGATATGAATTGTTTTTCCTTGGTTCTATGAAATATTTCTACGTATTTTAAGTGAACTTTTATATAATATGACGTGATCTAGATTTCAATTCTCTCTTTCATGCATGTGGCCGTTTGTTGTTGTTTTTGTTGTTGTTGTCGTCGTCGTTGTTGTTGTTGTTCTTATTGTTGTTATTGCTGCTGCTGTTGTTGCTGCTGCTGGTTTTGCGGGGGTTTGTTTTGTTTGTTGTTGTTTTTTGTTGTTGTTGTTTTTCAGTTCTTGCCAGCTGTTATGGAGTTTGGTAGTCAGAGGAATTGTGATAAGCCATATCTCCTGTCGCTCTATTTGAAACAGGTAACATTGCTGCAATAATATGTTCAACAGTGAGTGGCAGAATGGTTCAGACGTTCGTCTGCCAATAACTAAATTCGACGTTCCAGGGTTCGTTTCCCGTTGAGGACTCGACTATTCTCAGTTTGACCGGAAAATTGAACTGAAGTTATATTCTTCGGAAGGGGACGAAAAACGAGTCGGACCTGTGTGCTTTCTGGCCTGCGCACACTAAACATCTCACGGCAGTTGAAAATCGTAAAGAGCAAGGTATTTGCTAACTGCGCTGGTTAAAAAACACTGGAGAGATAGGCTGATTTCTCAGGTCCCTCCCCTTGAAGGTCAATTAGCATTCTTGTCTTTCTGAAGTCTTGGTCAAAAAGAAAATTGGGTGGCACTGCACTGCATCCTGAATTTCACTTGATAAATCCACTGTTTAATTTTGGTCACAGTAGCTTGCTGACGGTCTGGTGTCACCTGCGCCGCATGACAGTCCCTACCGGACTAAGGTGCTCCACAGGAGCACCTATTGACGTCGTTAACTTTCTTCTTTCTCTTTCTCCTGTCCATGGTTTTCCTGGGAAAACTACGATGGTGGTATTTAGGAAGCAGCTTACACAGAACTCTTTGACTCCCTCACCCTATCCATCAGCTTCCCACATGAATCTGGTAGATAGGATGAGAGAGTGAAAGGGTTAAGTTTTTGCGGTCTTCTTTGGACAGAAGGTGAAAGTCGATCATTCATAAGAAAGATTAGGAAAAGACAGGCAACATTTATAGGCCATTTTATGAGGAAGGGGGATTTGGAGCACCTGGTCACAACGGGAAAGCTGGAGGGAAAGAGAGCACCAGGTAGACCCAGGGAGAGAATGCTGGACGGACTTGCAGAGTGGCTGGGGATGAGGAGGGTGGGGGAGATGCTGGGGGCAGCGAGAGATAGAGATGGTTGGAAGTTCATGGTCACCAACGCCATACGGCAGGGCACCTGATGATGATGATGAAATCCACTGTGACAAAAGAAATGAATATGAATATGAATATGAACTATCTGAGGTAGGCTGCTGAAGGTGATACTTTGAACCTGCAGTTCATATGGGCGTTGAGCTGAATGTGGTCATGGGACCACTGGCTGTTCTCTGGACAGAAGGTCAAAGTTGATCCTTTCTTTCTGCCCATGGCTTAACCCTTTGGCCCTCACACCCTATCCATCAACCACAAAACGTAACCCTTTCACTCTCTCATCCTATCTACTAGATTCATGTGGGAAGCTGGTGGATAGGGTGAGGGAGTCAAAGAGTTCTGTGTAAAGCTGCTTCCTAAATACTTGAATTCTTCAGCTTGTTTCAGTTACATGTTGTTGACCTGTGATTCCAGCTTGTTCTGGCTTCTGCTCACCTTCATAATCTCTGTTTTGGACACGATGATTTTCATGTTTTAATCTTCACAGCTTGCATTCAAGTTACTGAGGTGTTCCGGTAACTCTTCTGCATCTTCATTAATCAGGTCTTGGTCATCAGAAAATAGTAACTCATTCAGGTCTTCAAGATTTGGATTTGCGTCATTTGTGATCCTGTCCACGTAAATAATGAACAACAGAGGGGACAAAACACAACCTTGGCTCACTCCTGTTTTTATATCAAACCAATCACTAAGGTCGTCTGGTGTTCTCACTGCACTTCGACTGTGTTTGTACATCGCCATGACAGTCTCTACTAACTGTCCATGAACGCCGTAGGTGTCTAGCACTGATCACATCATATTGCTCTGGCAGAATGGTTCAAACGTTCACCTGCCAATAACTAAACTCGATATTACAGGGTTCGCTCCCAATAGAGGCCTCGACTTTTCTCCTCAGTTTGACCGGAAAGTTGAACTGAATGTCTAGTTCTTCGGAAGGGAACAAAAAACGAGTCGGACTCGTGTGTATTCTGGCTGCCCACGTTAATAAAGATCCCACGGCAGTTGAAAATCGTGAAGAGCAGGGCGTTGCCAGGCTGCCTTGGTATAAAACATTGGAGAGATAGGTTGATTTCCCAGGTCCCACCCCTTGAAGCCCAATTAGCCTTCTTGCCTTTATGAAGTCTTGGTTTTTAAAAAAAAATGTGAATATGAATATGAATGTCAATCGAGGAAGAGGGGATGGGCGCCGCCCTCATAATGTTGGCCCCGAGAAAAGTTGAGGTTTCTGCCTCCACACTCCCCTACGACCTCAGGTTATGGAACTATCTAGGTAGGACCTCAGGACCTGGCCAGCTCGTGGGTTTATGTGCAGGCTTAAGGCTTGTGCCGTGATCATTCCGGATTTCCTCCATCACGTGGCACCTGTGACGATAGTGCATATTGAATTCATTCCAAGCGCGCAGACGTCATCTTGAGAAACTGAAACTGAAACTGGATCTGTCGAACTTGGTTGTGAAATAAACACAAAACACTTTCCAAAAAATCCTACCTTTTTTTTTTCCTACAGGTAAAAAGCAACAAGCTCCAACTCTCAATTCCAACCTCTGCGCATCAAGACATCAGCATCAGCCTGAATCAACATGCAGAAACAGATG
Organism: Monoplex corrugatus; assembly: GCA_030674185.1. Classification (NCBI taxonomy): domain Eukaryota; kingdom Metazoa; phylum Mollusca; class Gastropoda; order Littorinimorpha; family Ranellidae; genus Monoplex; species Monoplex corrugatus. The sequence goes on from JAPXFY010000033.1 coordinate 44,376,373, forward strand.
AGCATGGCCACGCCCAAAAGGCCTCCGTGCCTGGCTGTAATTGGTCTGATCTGTGTCGTGGTGGGCCTGGCCTTGCAGGTAGGGGGCGTGGCCACCCATAAGTGGGCGGAGTCTGGCTCCATCACCTATGGCATGTGGCAGTACTGTGTGTCCGGCAGCTGTTCCGGACATCCTGACTCCATTCTGACGGGTAGGTGGATGATAATGATGACTCAATGACTATGATAATGATGATGATAATGATGACACTGACAATGATGACTATGATAATGATGATGATAATGATGTGACTATGATAATGATGATGATGACTATGATAATGATGGACTATGATAATGATAATGATGACACTGATATGATAATGATGACTATGATAATGATACATATGATAATGATAATGATGACTATGATAATTTATTTTAGAATGGCAGTTCACCCTTTGACTCCCTCATCCTATCTACCAGCATCCACATTGTCAGCCATGACATCATCATCATCATCATCATCATCAAGTGCCTTGCCGCATGACGTTGGCGATCGTGGCCCTCCATATGGATCTATATCTTGTCGCCGCAAGCACATCTCCCACCCTCTCTGTCCTCAGCCACCCTGCAAGTCCATCCAGTATTTTCTTCCTGGGTCTACCTGGTGCCCTCTTTCCCTCCAGCTTTCCTGTTGTGACTCATCATCATCATCATCATGTGCCCTGCCGCATGGCGTTGGCGATCATGGCCCTCCATGTGCATCTGCCTTGTCGCTGCAAGCACATCTCCCACCCTCTCTGTCTCAGCCATCCTGCAAGTCCGTTCAATATTTTCTACCTGGGTCTACCTGGTGTTCTCTTTCTCTCCAGCTTTCGACAGCCATGACAGTGATGACTATCATAATTCATGTGTACAGTGATCAGAATCATTTGTTTTAATCAATGGGAGTGAGTGGAGAAGTATGTCAGGTCTCATGCCACTTCAACTTAAATCTGTAATTGTGTTCTGATAGGATTTTGCACGAAATAAAGGGTTGGAACTAAACAGCAAGAAGACTGAGGTCATGGTAATCAGTAAGAAACATGAAATCCCCTCATGCAAAGTAACAGCAAATGGCACAACTTTGAGACAGGTTGATAAGTTTACATATCTGGGAAGGTCGTCTCACCGGACGGCAGATGCACATCAGAAATAGCCGCAGAATCGGCAAGCTGAAACTAGCATTCAAGAAGATGAAGAGCAATCTTATCAACAAATACCTATCAATTAACACAGGAAAAGATTTCTTGAATGTTATATAGAACCGATAATGTTATACGGTTGTGAGGTGTGGGCAGTCAACACGCAAAGTCAGAGCAAGATTGAGGCAGACGAAATGTGGTTTCTAAGAAGAATGTTGAGAGTTCCATGGACAGCAAAGAAAACAAACGAGACAGTCTTGACAGAGGCGAGACACAAGAAGATCGTTGATAAGGAAGATCAGGAAAAGACAAGGAACATTTATAGGCCATTTTATGAGGAAAGAGGAATTAAAGCACCTGGTCACAACGGGAAAGCTGGAGGCAAAGAGAGCACCAGGTAGACCAAGGGAGAAAATCTTGGACGGACTTGCAGGGTGGCTGAGGACAGAGAGGGTGGAAGATGTGCTTGCGGCGACAAGGGGTAGATTTATATAGAGGGCCATGATCGCCAACGCCATGGGGCAGGGCACTTGATGATGAGGAGGAGGATTTTGCACATGCTCAAAGTGTCTGTTTAACTTAGAATCATCCGAGTTCTACCAACAACTCCATATTCTACAGGATGACGGCTAGTGATCATTATGTCTTATGTTATGGGCTTTGCCTCGTCTACATAATGATGATACATAACAAACCAGTCGCCGTGGTGTAGTGGTTAGCGCAAACGGACTACCGACTGCAAGGTTGTGGGTTCGAATCCCCATCAATCCCTTCAAAAATCACTGTGAGATTTTTCAACTCACCAACCGGCTCCTACTCAGAGTTGAGCGTGCTATGGGCTCAGTGGAAAGACTGGGACCACACACAGTCGAGTCTCATCTACTTCACGAATGTATCATTGAGGGTACTGCTCTAATCGTTTGACCAATGCCGCAGGTGTCTGTATTGCTCGGGCCTGATTGATGCCTTTATATTATGATAGTAAGCGTAGTCACGTAGTCTCAATCCTAGATGGACTCCATAGCATCATGGTTATCATCCTCATCATCACCGCACCGTAAAAACTGTGCCACCTTCTGTGGCCATTATGGTGACGTGGAAAATAAGACCAAAAAAAATGAGTGCAGAGGAAATCTCCCTAAATGCCATAATCCTATAATAAAAAGAGAAGATGAAGAAAAGGAAGAAGAAGAAGAAGAAGAAGAAGAAAAGAAGAAAGAAGAAAGAAGAAGAAGAAGAAGAAGAAGAAGAAAGAAGAGAAGAAGAAGAAGGAAGGAAGAAGAAAAAAGAAGAAGAAGAAGAAGAAGAAGAAGAAGAAGAAGAAGAAAAGAAGAAGAAGAAGAAGAAGAAGAAAAAAGGAAGAAGAAGAAGAAGTAAATAATTAATAATTACAATATTATATAGCGCAAAATCTGATAAAATCAAATTAAGCGCTGTTTTGTTCTTCTCTCTTCTTCTTCTTTTTTTCTTTCTTCTTCTCTTCTTCATATTCTACATGAAGAAGAAGTAGAAGAAGAAAAGGAGAAGAAGAAAGAAGAGAAGAAGAAGAAGAAGAAGAAAGAAGAAGAAGGGAAGAAGAAGAAAAAGAAGGAGAAGAAGAAGAAGGAAGGAAAAAAGAAGAGAAGAAGAAGAAGTAAAGAAGAAAGAAGAGAAAAGAAGAAGGGAAGAAGAAGAAGAAAGAGAAGAAAGAAACAAGAAGAAAGAAGAAAGAAGAAGAAGAAGAACAAGAAGAAGAAGAAGAAAAGAAGAAAGAAGAACGAAGAAGAAAAAGAAGAAGAAAGAAGGAGAGAAAGAAAGAAGAAGAAAAGAAGAAGAAAGAAGAAGAAAGAAAAAAGAAGAAGAAGAAAAAAGAAAAGGAAGAAGAAGAAAAGAAAAGAAGAAAGAAGAAGAAGAAGAAGAGGAGAAAAAAGAAAAGAAGAAAGAAGAAAAAGAAGAAGAAGAAGAGAAGAAAGAAGAAGAAGAAGAAGAAGAAGAAGAGAAAGAAGAAGAAGAAAAGAAAGAAGAAGAAGAAGAAGAAGAAGAAGAGAGAAGAAAAGAAGAAAGAGAAGAAAAGAAGAAAAGAAAGAAAGAAGAAGAAGAAGGAAGAAGAAGAAGAAGAAAAGAATAAAAACAGATAAAAGCGCAAAACGATAAAATAGAAACAAGACGAATGTGAAGAACAAGAAGAAGAAGTAGAAGAAGAAAAAGAAAGAAGAACAAGAAGAAGAAGAAAAGAAGAGAAAGAAGAAACAAGAAGAAGAACAAGAAGAAGAAGAAGAAGAAGGAAAGAGACAAGAAGAAGAAGGAGAAGAGAAAAAGAAGGAGAAGAAGAAGAGTAGAACAAGAAGAAGGAGAAGAAGAAAAAGAACAAGAAGAATGAGAAGAACAAGAAGAACAAGAAGAAGGAGAAGAAACAAGAAGAACAAGAAGAAGGAGGAGAAGAAGAAGAAAATGAAGAAGAAGAAATAGAAGAGGAAAGAAGAAGAAGAAGTAGAAGAAAGAAGAAGAAACAAAGACAACACACAACACAGTCTATAAATTTTCGTCTGTTGTGTACAGATGCCTTCCAGATGACCCGAGGCTTCAGCATTCTGGGAACGTTGCTGATCGCCATGTCCTGTTCCGTGGGTTTCGTCTTCATCTGTGTTAAGGAGAGAGTGGTCTCCCTTTCTGCCGGCGTGCTGGCCTTGATAGCTTGTGAGTTTGTTTGTTTGTTTGTTTGTTTGTTGTTTGTTTGTTTGTTTGTTTGTTTGTTTGTTTGTTTGTTTGTTTATTATTTGTTTATTTGTTTGTTTATTTGTTTATCATTTATTTATTTATTCATTCATTTTTATTTGTTTATCATTTATTTATTTATTCATTCATTTGTTTGTTTGTTTGTTTATTATTTATTCGTTTGTTTGTTTGTTTGTTTATCATTCATTTATTTATTCATTCATTCATTTGTTTGTTTGTTTGTTCGTTTGTTTGTTTGTTTGTTTAACGCTTAAACAGGAAGTGAATGGGTGAGTTTTATATATCTATCCATTTACTTATTTTATTTATTTATTCATCCATTCATTTATCTGTTGGTTGGTTGGTTGGTTGGTTGGTTGGTTGGTTGGTTGGTTGGTTGGTTGGTTGGTTGGTTGGTTGGTTGACTGGCTGACTGACTGACTGTTTGACCGATTGATTGATTGATTGATTGATTGATTGATTGATTGATTGATCTGGAAGTGAGTGAGTGAGTGAGTGAGTGAGTGTTTCTTAGTGAAAACGTTAATCTCCAGTAAGTTTATGTTGATGGAAGGAGAGACAGAGAGGGGTGGTGGTGGTGCTG
>JAPXFY010000033.1:44385835-44423335 GCA_030674185.1 Monoplex corrugatus
AATACACAAATCATTGTACAAGATACAACATCTATATGCTATATGTACATGTCATTAATACACAAATCATTGTACAAGATACAACATCTATATGCTAAATGTACATGTCATTAATACACAAATTATTGTATAAGATACAACATCTATATGCTATATGTACATGTCATTAATACACAAATCCTTGTACAAGATACAACATATATATGCTATATGTACATGTCATTAATACACAAATACTAGTACAAGATACAACATCTATATGCTATATGTACATGTCATTAATACACAAATCCTTGTACAAGATACAACATCTATATGCTATATGTACATGTCATTAATACACAAATTATTGTATAAGATACAACATCTATATGCTATATGTACATGTCATTAATACACAAATACTAGTACAAGATACAACATCTATATGCTATATGTACATGTCATTAATACACAAATCCTTGTACAAGATACAACATCTATATGCTAAATGTACATGTCATTAATACACAAATCATTGTACAAGATACAACATCTATATGCTATATGTACATGTCATTAATACACAAATCCTTGTACAAGATACAACATCTATATGCTATATGTACATGTCATTAATACACAAATCATTGTACAAGATACAACATCTATATGCTAAATGTACATGTCATTAATACACAAATAATTGTATAAGATACAACATCTATATGCTATATGTACATGTCATTAATACACAAATCCTTGTACAAGATACAACATCTATATGCTAAATGTACATGTCATTAATACACAAATCATTGTACAAGATACAACATCTACATGCTATATGTACATGTCATTAATACACAATACTAGTACAAGATACCTCTATATGCTATGATGTACATGTCATTAATACACAAATACTAGTACAAGATACCTCTATATGCTATATGTACATGTCATTAATACACAAATACTAGTACAAGATACAACATCTATATGCTATATGTACATGTCATTAATACACAAATACTAGTACAAGATACAAAATCCATATGCTATATATACATGTCATTGATACACAAATACTAGTACAAGATACAAAATCCATATGCTATATATACATGTTATTGATATATATATGTCATTATAATGTAGCAAAGATTGTTCCAATGACAGACATACACAATACTAATACATGATACAGAACTCATGGGCTAGGTAGGACCCCAGCTCATGGGTTTATGTGCAGGCTTAAGGCTCCATCACATGGCATCAGTGGCTTGCCAACACACAGGGTTTATGTGCAGGCTTAAGGCTTGTGCCATGATCATTTTGGATCTTCTCCATCACATGGCATCAGTGGCTTGCCAACACATAGGGTTTATGTGCAGGCTTAAGGCTTGTGCCATGATCATTTTGGATCTTCTCCATCACATGGCATCAGTGGCTTACCAACACATAGGGTTTATGTGCAGGCTTAAGGCTTGTGCCATGATCATTTTGGATCTTGTCCATCACATGGCATCAGCGGCTCGCCAACACATAGGGTTTATGCGCAGGCTTAAGGCTTGTGCCATGATCATTGTGGATCTTCTCCATCACATGGCATCAGTGGCTTGCCAACACACAGGGTTTATGTGCAGGTTTAAGGCTTGTGCCATGATCATTTTGGATCTTCTCCATCACATGGCATCAGTGGCTTGCCAACACATAGGGTTTATGCGCAGGCTTAAGGCTTGTGCCATGATCATTGTGGATCTTCTCCATCACATGGCATCAGTGGCTTGCCAACACACAGGGTTTATGTGCAGGCTTAAGGCTTGTGCCATGATCATTGTGGATCTTCTCCATCACATGGCATCAGTGGCTCGCCAACACATAGGGTTTATGTGCAGGCTTAAGGCTTGTGCCATGATCATTTTGGATCTTCTCCATCACATGGCACCAGTGGCTTGCCAACACATAGGGTTTATGTGCAGGCTTAAGGCTTGTGCCATTATTATTCTGGATCTTCTCATCACATGGTATCAGTGGCTTGCCAACACACAGGGTTTATGTGCAGGCTTAAGGCTTGTGCCATGATCATTTTGGATCTTCTCCATCACATGGCATCAGTGGCTTGCCAACACACAGGGTTTATGTGCAGGCTTAAAGCTTGTGCCGTGATCATTTTGGATCCTCTCCATCACATGGCATCAGTGGCTTGCCAACACATAGGGTTTATGTGCAGGCTTAAGGCTTGTGCCATGATCATTTTGGATCCTCTCCATCACATGTCATCAGTGGCTTGCCAACACACAGGGTTTATGTGCAGGCTTAAGGCTTGTGCCATGATCATTTTGGATCTTCTCCATCTGAGGCCGTTTGTACTGTATATCCTAACATCACACCATGCGTCATGTTTCTTCCGTGTTTTTTCTTTTTTTCTTTTTCATTCTCCTTTTAAAAAAGAAATATTTCATATCAACTGGAAGATGTATATGTCTGTGTGTGTGGAAATACAACATTTATGTTAACCTTGTAATAAATGGTTTATGATGATGGTGTGTGTGTGTGTGTGTGTGTGTGTGTGTGTGTGTGTGTGTGTGTGTGTGTGTGTGTGTGTGGTGTGTGTGTGTGCGTGTGTGTGTGTGTATGTGCATGTGTGTGTATAAATTGTGTGTGTTTGCGTACGTGCGTGTGCATGTGCATGTGTGTGTGTGTGCGCGCGCGCGCGCGCGTGTGTGTGTGTGTGTGTGTGTGTGTGTGTGTGTGTGTGTGTGCATGTGCGTGTATGTGTGTGGCGCGCGCGCGCATGTGCGTGTGCGTGTGTGTGTGACTTATCCGGTTATCTGTCACCAAAACGTGTTTGCAAGACTTCCTAAGCTGTCTCCGGATGAATCTTTCCCAAAGGTGTGGACCGTTGTGGAGTCGCCAATGCATACGTTGGGCAGTCTTGGTGCCAAGGTCAAGGTCAAACATTTCCTTAACCCTTTGCCTCCCGCACCCTATACACCAACCGCAAAAACTTAACCCTTTTGACTCCCTAGGGTGAGGGAATCAAAGGGTTAAGTTTTTGATTTGCTAGCACGGTTCACGAAGCAAGATGCTGGTGGACAGGGTGCCAGAGTCAAAGGGTTAAAACCGAAACAGTTTGAGCAATAAGCCAACGGCCATACCACGTTGAAAACACCCATTGTTATTGTTATTGTTGTTTAAAGCCCAGCCGACTGCGTAGAGCCATATCAGGGCTATAACCGCCAGTTCTCATCCGATCACCGAAGTTAAGCAACGTCGGGCCCTGTCAGTACTTGGATGGGTGACCATCTGGGAACACTGGGTGCTGTTGGCAACTTTAAAAAAAAAAAAAAGAGCGGGCAAGTTGGCAGATCCATAGACTCAAAGATCTGATATCTTGAGTTCAATCCCAGCCTGCAACATTAAACACTGGACTGTTGGCTGCCCATCTTTATGTTTGCATCATTGTGGTGGTGTCAGCTTAATGTTTCATAGGTCCACTGGTCTGTTTGCTGCCCATCTTAATGTTTCCATCATTGTGGTGGTGTCAGCTTAATGTTTTATAGGTCCACTGGTCTGTTTGCTGCCCATCTTAATGTTTCCATCATTGTGGTGGTGTCAGCTTAATGTTTTATAGGTCCACTGGTCTGTTTGCTGCCCATCTTAATGTTTCCATCATTGTGGTGGTGTCAGCTTAATGTTTCATAGGTCCACTGGTCTGTTTGCTACCCATCTTAATGTTTCCATCATTGTGGTGGTGTCAGCTTAATGTTTTATAGGTCCACTGGTCTGTTTGCTGCCCATCTTAATGTTTCCATCATTGTGGTGGTGTCAGCTTAATGTTTCATAGGTCCACTGGTCTGTTTGCTGCCCATCTTAATGTTTCCATCATTGTGGTGGTGTCAGCTTGATGTTTCGTAGGTCCACTGGCCTGTTGGTTGCCCATCTTAATGTCTCCATCATTGTGGTGGTGTCAGCTTAATGTTTCATAGGTCCACTGGTCTGTTTGCTACCCATCTTAATGTTTCCATCGTTCTGGTGGTGTCAGCTTAGTGTTTCATAGATCCACTGGTCTGTTGGCTGCCCATCTTAATGTTTCCATCATTGTGGTGGTGTCAGCTTAATGTTTCATAGGTCCACTGGTCTGTTGGCTGCCCATCTCAATGTTTCCATCATTCTGGTGGTGTCAGCTTAATGTTTCATAGGTCCACTGGTCTGTTTGCTGCCCATATTAATGTTTTCATCATTGTGGTGGTGTCAGCTTAATGTTTCATAGGTCCACTGGTCTGTTTGCTACCCATCTTAATGTTTCCATCATTGTGGTGGTGTCAGCTTAATGTTTCATAGGTCCACTGGTGTGTTTGCTACCCATCTTAATGTTTCCATCATTGTGGTGGTGTCAGCTTAATGTTTCATAGGTCCACTGGTCTGTTTGCTGCCCATCTTAATGTTTCCATCATTGTGGTGGTGTCAGATTAATGTTTCATAGGTCCACTGGTCTGTTGGCTGCCCATCTCAATGTTTCCATCATTCTGGTGGTGTCAGCTTAATGTTTCATAGGTCCACTGGTCTGTTGGCTGCCCATCTCAATGTTTCCATCATTCTGGTGGTGTCAGCTTAATGTTTCATAGGTCCACTGGTCTGTTGGCTGCCCATCTTAATGTTTCCATCATTCTGGTGGTGTCAGCTTACTGTTTCATAGGTCCACTGGTCTGTTGGCTGCCCATCTTAATGTTTCCATCATTCTGGTGGTGTCAGCTTAATGTTTCATAGGTCCACTGGTCTGTTGGCTGCCCATCTTAATGTTTCCATCATTCTGGTGGTGTCAGCTTACTGTTTCATAGGTCCACTGGTCTGTTGGCTGCCCATCTTAATGTTTCCATCATTCTGGTGGTGTCAGCTTAATGTTTCATAGGTCCACTGGTCTGTTGGCTGCCCATCTTAATGTTTCCATCATTCTGGTGGTGTCAGCTTACTGTTTCATAGGTCCACTGGTCTGTTGGCTGCCCATCTTAATGTTTCCATCATTCTGGTGGTGTCAGCTTAATGTTTCATAGGTCCACTGGTCTGTTGGCTGCCCATCTTAATGTTTCCATCATTCTGGTGGTGTCAGCTTACTGTTTCATAGGTCCACTGGTCTGTTGGCTGCCCATCTCAATGTTTCCATCATTCTGGTGGTGTCAGCTTAATGTTTCATAGGTCCACTGGTCTGTTTGCTGCCCATCTTAATGTTTCCATCATTGTGGTGGTGTCAGCTTAATGTTTCATAGGTCCATTGGTCTGTTTGCTGCCCATCTTAATGTTTCCATCATTGTGGTGGTGTCAGCTTAATGTTTCCATCATTGTGGTGGTGTCAGCTTAATGTTTCCATCATTGTGGTGGTGTCAGCTTAATGTTTCCATCATTGTGGTGGTGTCAGCTTAATGTTTCATAGGTCCACTGGTCTGTTTGCTACCCATCTTAATGTTTCCATCATTGTGGTGGTGTCAGCTTAATGTTTCATAGGTCCACTGGTCTGTTTGCTACCCATCTTAATGTTTCCATCATTGTGGTGGTGTCAGCTTAATGTTTCCATCATTGTGGTGGTGTCAGCTTAATGTTTCATAGGTCCACTGGTCTGTTTGCTACCCATCTTAATGTTTCCATCATTGTGGTGGTGTCAGCTTAATGTTTCATAGGTCCACTGGTCTGTTTGCTACCCATCTTAATGTTTCCATCATTGTGGTGGTGTCAGCTTAATGTTTCATAGGTCCACTGGTCTGTTTGCTACCCATCTTAATGTTTCCATCATTGTGGTGGTGTCAGCTTAATGTTTCATAGGTCCCTCTTCCCCCTTTTCCCATTTCAAGACCTTGCCAGCACGTAGGGTTTTACGGGAACTTGGGAAGCCTGTCAGATAATTCCTAACAGATTTGGGTGGAGCGCATATGGAGTTTTCCGAGTGCACTGAATCCCTCTTGAACTAACCCCAAACTAACTCCACACTGTGTGTGAGCAGCGTTTTCTTAGTAACTTCTGACAATATTTTGCCATCTGTTTTCACAGTTTCGTCAATCTGCCATTGTCCTAGTTTCATGCCATTTTATTCCTTCCGTCTGATACTTGTACAAGGTCATGTTGACCTTGAAAAATACAAAATTTGATTTTATGTTGTAACTTTGACTCCATTTCAAGTTTAGTGTTCTCTTTCTCAGCACACACAAAAAAAATTTTTGTCAAAATAAAAAATACTACTAATCGTCATCATAATCATCATCATGTACCCTGCTGCATGGCGTTGGCAATCATGGCCCTCCATATGCATTTATCCTTTGTCGCTGCAAGTACTTCTCCCACCCTGTTTTGTCTTCATCCACAGCGAAAAATCTGTTCACCATTTCTCTCTGGGTCTATCTGGTGCTCTTTTCCCCTCCAGGTTTCCTGTTGTGACTAGGTGCTCTAATTTCTCTTCCCTCATAGAATGTCCTATAAATGTGTTTGTCTTTTCCCAATCTTTTTCATTAATGTGCTTTTTGTGTTTGCCTCCTTCAAGACTGTCTCGCTCATTTTCTTTGCTGTCCACGGAACTCTTAATTAAACATTCTTCTTAGAATCCAGATTTCTGCTGCCTCGATCTTGTTCTGGCTTTGTGTGTTGACTGTCCACGCTTCACATCTGTGCAGCACGTCACAAAAACATGAGCAACAGATGTTTGACACGTGAAGCAAATCCATGTCATCTCTTACTGCAGTAACGTAAACTGATGTAACGTAACTCAATGTTAACCAAGTCCTTTTCTCACACCGGACGAAGCAGCAGGGAAGTTTCACTCTTTATCTCCTAATTTTTGTATTGTGTGTCTGTTCATTTGTGATCTTACGCTTGACAAAGGCCAGTTGGCCGAAAACTTGCAACCGTCTCGTCTTGTATTAAATAGGCGTTCTGATTCTATTTTCGCGTTTTCTCTGGTTTGAGTATGTCTGTTGTTCTGTCTTTTCTTTCTTTATTTATTTTATAGGTTTACTTACAGTTTATTATTCATTTCTTAGGGGAATGGGAGGAGGGGGTGGATGTGGTTGGAATAATAAAGATGTAAACATTTTCAACCAAAATATTTTGTGTTGTGATGTAAAATGTGTGAACTCTGTCTTACTTGTGGTGATGGTGGGTGCATGTGTGTGCATGCACGCGCGAGAGACGCGCACACAGAGAGACCACAACAACAATAACATACACACGCACACATACACGCACGCACAACCTCAATACACACACAACACACACACACAACCAAAACAAGAACAGCAACATACACACACACAACCATAACAGCACCACACACACACACAAGCAAAACAACAACAGCAACATACACACAACCACAACAACAACAACAACACAGCACACACACACACGCACGCACACACAACCACAACAACACACACACCAACAATAACCACACACACACACAACCACAACAACAACCACACACACACACATACACACACACACAAGAACAACAATCACCCACACACACACATACACACACACAAGAACAACAATCACACACACACACACACACACAAGAACAACAACAATCACCCACACACACACACACAAAAACACAAACCAACCAACCGTAGAGCCTTTTTTTATTTCCACACATACATACAAACACGGTCAGCAATAACCATCACAACACACCCAATCAAAGTAAGCAGCTTTTTAACTGAGAGACAAGTTTAGCCAGGTAGCCATCACATCCTATCATGTTTCCTATGAACAGAGTCCCATCACCAGCAATGAAAACAACAACATCAAAGACCTGAACAAACTCCCAAAGCAATCAACTTGAAAAGAAACCTTCACTTCAGATTGTTACTGTTACTTTGGTTACCATCACTCACAAACATATTGCGATGTCATTTAGTCCTCTTCTCCCACTGGACGAAGCAGCAGGGAAGTTTCAGTCTTTTTCTCCTAATTGTGTATTTGGTGTTTGTTTGTTTGTGATCTTACATTCACGCGTGACAAGGCAGTTGCCAAAAATTTGCACCTGTCTTGTCAGCAGGGAAGTTTTTAGTCCTCTTTTTATTATCCGTTGTTTGGTGTTTGTGACCGTGCATTCGCGCTTGACAAAGGCCGGTTGGCCGAAAATTTGCGCTTGTCTTGTCTTGTTGTGTTGAATACGCGCTTACGTTTGGTTTTCTTGTTCTTCTGGTTCCTGTCTTGTCTTGTTGTATTAAATACGCGTTCTGATTCTATTTTCGTGTTTTTCTGGTTTCTGTTTGCACTTGTTTTGGATTTCATATTTCTGTTTAGTTTCAGTTTCAGTTTCTCAAGACGACGTCGCCGCGCTCAGAACGAATTCCATAGGCACCAATGTCACAGGTGCTGTGTGTATGGTAATCACGGCACATGCCTCAAGCCTGCACATAAACCCATAAGCTGGCCATGTGTATGGTGATCATGGCACAAGCCTTCAGCCTGCACATAAACCCATGAGCTGGCCATGTGTATGGTGATCATGGCACAAGCCTTAAGCCTGCACATAAACCCATGACCTGGCCAGGTCCAGGCCCTACCTAGACTATCTTTTACCTAGTCTGTATGTTTGGTGCATCGACCATATTTTTTGTTTAACCCTTTCATACCTGCAGCCTGTCCATAAGCTGCAGGGTTAAGTTTTTGCTGTAGGATGCTGGCGGACAGGGTGAGGGACTCAAAAGAGTTAAAGCCAAGCCGACTACGCAGAACATCATCAGGCCTGTAGCCATCTCAAAACGTACACTATACCTCACTGTGAAAAACAACTACAGGTAGAGATTGTTCTTACTCTTATTAACCCTTTGACTCCCTCACGTCCACCAGCATCCTGCATTGCCAACCATGCAAGCAAAGCTTCCTCTGCTGGTATGGTTGATAAAGCAGGATGCTGGTGGACAGGGTGCATGAGTTAAAAGGTTATAAAAAATCACTCTGGTTAAGAGCGACTCAAAACTCAGTCTAGCAAAGAAAGAGTTAATCAAAAACTCACTTTGGCTAAAAAGAAAATTTACAGACAATCCATTAACAAATTCATTTGTGGATTCGATGAACAGAGATTCGGGAAATCTTTCTACACTGAAAACAACAACAGCAACAACAAAAACATGACAGATAACCACAAATCAAAATCTTACTCTCATGAACAGAAAAAAAGCAAATCAGAGACAATTCTGTGCATAGGATTAATGCAAAGTTTAAAGAATCAATAAAATGACTAGAAAAATAATAAAATAAAGAATAAAATTCCAACAAAAACAGAAAAAGGCACCAAGACAAAAGGGAAAAATAAAGGAATTAAAAAACAAAACACTATTGTCAAGAGCGACACACGTCTAACTCTGACAGGAACTCTAGCGTGAATGACAAACTCTCGCGTTCTCTCTCGCTTGATCCAGAATCCTGACAGAATTCTGGGAAGCAAAACGATAGTTAAATCTACAGAACTTGTTGTTATTGTTGTTTAAAGCCCAGCCAACTGCGTAGAGCCATATCAGGGCTATAACCGCTTCAAAACATACAAAACTTCAACAGGAAAAAGAAAGAAAAGAAAATTAAGTACGCATATCAATGCATTCGCGCACATAATCTAAGGACATGCCCCTGGCGTTGACCACTCTGTCCAATTTATCGCACAGGGGAGATTTAGAAAACACACCTGAATACAAATATAAGCATACATAAGGACACCAAAACATATATAAAAACAGGCACATATTACCTAAAACTGCTTCCGCATATCTAACCTCCCTAGAGCCAAAATTGTTTGCACTTAATACATGTACCCAATTATCAATCCTAAGACAAAAATACATAAGACTTTATCAAACACATACAGGTGAATGGACCAGCAAGACAGAAAATGACAGGAAGAAAGGACAGAAAGCAAAGGAATAAGGCAGAAACAAAGAGAGTGACAGAAAAAAGGAAATGTCTAGCGCAGAATTACCAGAAGGTGGGGATACTATTTATACTGAAAGAGCCCCCTGGCATCCCCACAGCAGGAACTACGAAACTCACAACAAAACAGAAGAAGGCACCAGAATCAAGAGAGAAAACAAAAGAGGACTATGAAACAGAATACTATCAACAGTTAAAAGTAAGACGACGAAAACCGTGTTGCATCCCGCGAAGAAGAAACAGCACACTAAAAAACATTTACATTTACAACATACGCAACTAAATCAACAGTTTTAAGCAATAGTTTTACAAAAATATTGCAGCCGATTCTGTGGTTGAAGAAAAATGCACACCAAGATTTCTTCTGCTGTCATTTTTGTTTGGTACATTTTAAACAGCTTGAAAATATCAAGAACAAAAAACAAAACAATAAACAAGATGGGTTTAAAAAAAAACCGAAGTTAAACAGATTCTAAATATCAACAAAACAAGAAACAAGATGGGTTTTAAAAAAAAAACACCAAACTGATTCTAAATATCAACAAAACAAGAAACAAGATGGGTTTGAAAAAAAAAACACCAAACTGATTCTAAATATCAACAAAACAAGAAACAAGATGGGTTTAAAAAAAACAACACCAAACAGATTCTAAATATCAACAAAACAAGAAACAAGATGGGTTTTAAAAAAACCCACCAAACTGATTCTAAATATCAACAAAACAATAAACAAGATGGATTAAAAAAAACAACCGAAGTTAAACAGATTCAAAACATCAACAAAACAACAAACAAGATGTACAAAAAAAAGTTAAACAGGTTAAAGACATCAACAAAACAACAAACAAGATGTACAAAAAAAAGTTAAACAGGTTAAAGACATCAACAAAACAGTAAACAAGATGTACAAAAAAAAGTTAAACAGGTTAAAGACATCAACAAAACAGTAAACAAGATGTACAAAAAAAAGTTAAACAGGTTAAAGACATCAACAAAACAACAAACAAGATGGACGAGAAAAAAACCCAAAGTTTCCTACTAAAATGATGCAAGTGTTTTTCCAAATAACAGACACATTGTCTCATAATCATTTTAGGTATACTCAATACTGTCAAAATTGACAGCAAGTTAGTCCAGTCTACATCTGAAATGACTGTCAGCACTCAAACTCTTGGAAACTAAAACCATGTGAAAACAGAATGACCAATGCATTCAAATGACGAAACAAGTCAGACACACCTGCTCCATGAACACCTGCTCCATTAACACCTGCTCCATGAACACCTGCTCCTTTAACACCTGCTTGATTAACACCTGCTCCTTTAACACCTGCTCCATGAACACCTGCTCCATGAACGCCTGCTCCTTTAACACCTGCTCCATGAACACCTGCTCCTTTAACACCTGCTTGATTAACACCTGCTTGATTAACACCTGCTTGATTAACACCTGCTTGATTAACACGTCTTTGTCAAGGTTACAGAAAAGACAACAGTTTCAGTTTCCCAAGACAATGTCTCTGTGTTTGGAATCAATTCCATATGCATCAATTCCATATGCATCAATTCCGTATGCATCAATTCCATATGCATCAATTCCATATGCATCAATTCCGTATGCATCAATTCCATATGCATCAATTCCGTATGCACTCACGCCACTGATGCCGTGCAATGGAGAAGTTCCAACATGATCATGGCACAAGTCTTAAGCCTACACATAAACCCTATGTGTTGGTAAGCCACTGATGCCGTGCAATGGAGAAGATCCAAAATGATCATGGCACAAGTCTTAAGCCTGCACATAAACCCTATGTGTTGGTAAGCCACTGACGCCATGTGATGGAGAAGATCCAACATGATCATGGCACAAGCCTTAAGCCTGCACATAAACCCTATGTGTTGGTAAGCCACTGATGCCATGTGATGGAGAAGTTCCAACATGATCATGGCACAAGCCTTAAGCCTGCACATAAACCCTATGTGTTGGTAAGCCACTGATGCCATGTGATGGAGAAGTTCCAACATGATCATGGCACAAGCCTTAAGCTTGCACATAAACCCTATGTGTTGGTAAGCCACTGATGCCATGTGACGGAAAAGATCCAAAATGATCATGGCACAAGCCTTAAGCCTGCACATAAACCCTGTGTGTTGGCAAACCACTGATGCCATGTGATGGAGAAGATACAAAATGATCATGGCACAAGCCTTAAGCCTGCATATAAACTCATGAGCTGCCAGATCCCGAGGTCCTACCCAGCCTATGGATTTTCCATCTTATACAGTTGCGTCTCGGGTTACGAATTTAATTCGTTCCATGACGTAGGTCTTATCTTTAAAAACTTGTATCTTCAAACGAATTTCCCCACTGAAAATAATGGAAATCCAATTAATCTGTTCCACACCCCAAAAATCTCAATATAAAAATCAATTAACATGGTATTTTATGCATTATTGAAGTAATTTTTCTAACATTTACAATGATAAATAATATACATGTACAGTGCACATGTACTGTGCTTTACCTTTATGAAGAGCCGTGGCTGGCTTGAGGGAGACGATGGGGAGAAGAAGAGGGGTTACTGTGGGGAATGGTCATACAACTTGGCAAGATCAGCCACACGTAGACCACGCTCGTGTTTTCTATGATCTCCTTCTTCAATTCTATGGAAATTATATCCTTCTTCCTCTTAGCAGCACTATCCTTAGCAACCATTTTCTTGGACGACATTGTCGGTTACAAAATTTCTGCAAATGAACGCAGAGATGCTTCCGCTATGAGAGAACAACGCTCACCGAGAGCGGGATGCAGCGGCGGGAAGCACGTGAAGTAACCACAATGTCGTTCGTAACTCGAGTGAATGCTTGAATACCTAGGCGAATTTTCCAAGTATTTTGTGCTCGTAACCTGAATTGCTCGTATGGCGAGATTCTCATATCCTGAGGTACCACTGTACTAATGTTTTTATCAGTTTATTCCACTGGCAGGTCTTTGTTAAGGGCACAAAAAAGCCAACCATGAAACAGTCATTAAGATTTAGGACGAAAACAGCAGATCAAATAACTTTACCTGGTAAAAGGATTCCATTTGTTGAGTTAGAGATGGAGTTTTGTTTCATCAATTTAACACCCATTTTCGTACTATTTTCATGCTTTTTTGGTTTCCAATGTAATGTAAGAAACAAATGAAATTAAAGCTCACCCGTAAACGCCATAATGCTGAGACAACAGAACACACCTAAAGAAATACAAAAAGTCATATAACATCGATGTGATGAGATTCGAGAAAAGACGGCTCAAACAAAACTTTCAAAACAAGATACACGACATAAGATAAAACTGGCCCCAACAAAACTTTCAAAACAAGATACACAACATGAGATAAAACTATCTTTCATCAATGCAATAATACTGAAGAAAAGACAGCTCAAACAAAACTTTCAAAACAAGATACACAACATGAGATAAAACTATCTTTCATCAATGCAATAATACTGAAGAAAAGACGGCTCAAACAAAGCCTTCAATACAATGACACCTGACATGAGAGAAAACAATCTTCAAAATTTACCATCTTCACAATTCCACAACTTGTTCCTACGGACACAAAAATTGGGTTTTTCTGTTTTTTTAAAATCCTGTGCCTTGGTTTTAAATATCTGTAAAACACATTCTGGAAGTGTGTGTATATACAAACTTTATCAGAACCATTTTGTAGTGCTTCTTTTGTTTTTCATAACCCCCCACCCCCTCCCCCCAAAAAAAAAAAATTTGACTATACTGTAAAAATTTACATGAGTAATTTTCTGGTGTGTTCAGTATCCAAGTAAACATATCTGTATATTGTTTCCAACATCATCCAAATTTTTTTTAGAGGTTATTACATTTTTTATTATTTGATAAAAAAAATTGCAATATAGACAGTCTTAAAACAATCCTTTTGAAATGAAGGTTTTATGGTTAGTCACATTTCCTTAGAGCTGTCGCATGTATTGTGGTTAGTCACAACTTTTCTGTGGTTCATGGCTGTCGCATGTACTGTGGTTTCATGTCGTGAGTGGTTACGTTTCATAGTACCTTTGGTGGTTTCACAGATTTACACACGTGTGTGTGTTTGTGTTGTGTGTTGTGTTGTGTTGTGTGTGTGTGTGTGTGTGTGTTGTGTGACTGTTGTGTGTGTGTTGTGTGTGTGGTGTGTTGTGTGTAGTGTGTATGAGTGATGTGATGTGAGTGTGTGTGTGTGTGTGTGTGTGTGTGTGTGTGCATTATGTGTGGGGGGGAGGGGTGAAGGGTGGAGGGGGGAGCAAAGGGGGATTGATATTTCACAGGCTTTCATCACAAATACTGTTACTTCACAGTTTCAACCAAAACACGGTGGGGTCTCACAGTTTACTGTACCTGTCAATTTACAATTTCCATCGGAACAACGGTGTGGTTTTGCAATCCCAAGGTCTTTGTGGTTTTAACAGTCATCATACGTAACATCGTGCACGATTCTGTGTGTGCGTACCATGTACGTGTATCATTTTGCACTTTCTCCAGATACCTTCTTGAATTTCTAACCCTTAGGTAAACACTCATTCTTATTGTTTAAAGCCCATCTGACAGAACAGAGCGGTATCAGGACTATGACCATTTCAAAACATACACAACATCTTGCTGAAAAAGAAAACTACCAAGAAAATAAAAGTAAGTACATACATCAATACATTCACACACACATAATCAGGGCTTAAAACAGAAGGAGGAAAAAAACCACTGAAACTAGGGGGGGTCCGGGGGCATGCTCCCCCGGGAAATTTTTTTAAAAACCAAGTGTAAACCTAAGCCATTTCGTGCTTTCTGGACATAATTTCAAGAGATATTTAGTGCATAAAAATTGCTGTAAACACATAATGACTTCTTCGTCAACTTTCTGAAGCGTCCGCTCCCATTTCCACTTGTTTTTAATTAAAGAGTCGTCAAAAGTCTGCGCGCTCCGCCATTTTGTTTTTTCCAAGCAGTCCGACCGGAAACTTCTTCCAAGAAAAATCAGGGGCCATAACTTGTGCACCGTTGCTATGAACGCTTGCAAGCCGATCAAGGATGCCTTGCTCCTTTCGGTTGTTTTTTTGGGGGGGTTTTTGGGTTTTTTTTTGACAAACCAAAATTGCGGAATTCCGCCCAGACGCGGAACGTTTTAAGCCCTGATAATGTAAGGAAATGCCCCTGGCGTTGACCGCTCTGACCAATTGATCATCACGGGGTTTAAAAAAAAAACAACTGAATACAAAATGTAAACATAACTTAGAACACTATAACAAACATAAAAAATGGTGCATGTTACCTAAAACTGCTTCCATACAACACATTTCCTTAGAGCCAAAAATGCACTTAATACATGTATCCAATTAACAATCCTAAGAGAAAGTACGTAAGACTTTATCAAACACATACAGGTAAACAGACCAGAAAGGACAGAAAATGATAGGAAGAAATGACAGAAAGCAAAGGAACAAGACAGAAACAAAGAGAGTGACAGAAAAGAGGAAATTTCTAGCACAGAATTTCCAGAAGGTGGGGATACTATTTATACTGAAAGAGCCCCCCAGCATCCCCAAACTGGTTTATTTCAGCATGCGATGACGGGAAGTGCAAGTGGTCTTTACTGTACATTATACTTTCACAATAAAAAACATATACAAAAAACTCATAGCAAGTGGTTTGTGAGTCGATACAGAAAACTTACTCATAACAAAAAAGCTAATCATCAATCTTTTTCACCGAAATAAATGTGTACATCTGTATAGAAACTTGTTTGAAAATGAGAAAAATTGATCGTCTATTTCTTCACCGTAAATTAAAAACCGTTTCTGTCTATATGGAAACTCTTGCTGAAGATGAACGGTTAAATTATCAATTTGTTCACTGTAAATTAAACAGTATTTATGTCTGCACCGAACAATTTGCTGAAATCTTCATTATCTATATCCATAATGGCAGACTTTCTGAAAATGAAAACACTACTCATCAATTTGTCCACCATAAATCAAGAACTATCTGCATCAGAACAGAAACATATGCTGAATTTTGTACGCAAACCATATTTGTCTGTACAGGAAGACTTGCTGACAATGAGAAAGCAAATCATCTATCTTCTTTACCATAAATAAGAATTATCTTAATCGTCATTTTCCATAATAAACTGTCTTTACATCATCACATTCATTATCTACATCATTACATCAATAAGAACTGTCTTTATCATCAATTCACATAAATGTCAATTATCTTTATCATCAATTTACCATCAATAAGAATTATCTTTATCATCAATTTACCGTCAATAAGAATTGTCTTAATCATCAATTTACTGTCAATAAGAATTATCTTTATCAACAATTCACCATACACAAGAACCACTTTAATCATTACTCTTCTTTTATCCAGTCTCTATTCTCCGCAGCATAATAATCATCATCCTCACCATCATCATCATCAGAGCATTGCAAAAACATGTGCCAACTTCAGTGGCCATTAAAGCGGCGAAGAAAAAAATGGGACACACACACATACACACAAACTATTTAACATGGACACAAACCCTATTTGGCATAGAATACAAGCCACAGTTTGCACACATACAGACAACTTCCAGCACAAACCAATGACAGCTTCAGTGGCCAATAAAGTGGTGAACAAAAAAACGACACACACACACACACAGAGAAAACTATTTAACATGAAGACAAAACCCACCTGGCATAGAATACAAACCAAAGTTTGCGCACAAACTGACAACTTCAAGTACAAACAAATGACAGCTTCTGTGGCCATTAAAGTGGTGTAGAAAAAAACTTCACACAGAAAATTCGCCTAATATCACTCATAGTGAAAAGATGTCAAATCAAGGAATGAACGAACGAACACATAGAAAACTACTTAACATGGACACAAACCTTATCTGTCACAGACACAACCCACAGTTTACACACACACTACAACAACTTTCAGCACAAACCAATGACAACGGACATATACATAATGTCAGCCTCTGACAACAGATATTGGCATGTCACATTAGAAAGTACAGGGTGTCTGGAATTCGGTAATATAAACAGGATGTGGCAGAGGAGAGTAGAGATGCCGGGTTCAAAGGGTTAAGGGCTGAAACACTTCCTGGTCAGAGGTTTCTCCTGTGAGGACCTTGGACTGTCCGGCTCTCCCCCGAGTTTCTTACTACCGACAATACATAACTGGCCATATCATTCACACATGCCTTTTAGCACAATCCCTACATAAAATGAACAAGCTATTTGCAGCAAAGACAATGAAGGCATATCATTTGGAGCACAGAATACAACCCTGAACAATGAGCGTGGCAAGTGTACACACTATAACATGTATCAGCACATATCTCGAGAGACTTTCTGCACTGCCTTCAATCAATCTATGTGCAAATGGTATGTGTGTGTGTGTGTGTGTGTGCGCACGCGCGCGTGTGTAGAGATGAAACGCACACACCCGACACAGCCCACATAAACCCAGAAAAACAAACAAAAAACTGAGAATTTGAACGTCATGATCTCTGGCAATCATGCAAGTCAGGTCCGTGAAGTAGAAAGAAAAAATTACAAGCACAAAAAGTCGATAATGAAAAAATAAATAAATGATAATAAACCCTGGATATGACACTCTCCAGTTGTAACTTGAAGAAGAAGAAGGAGAAGAGAAAAGAAAGAGGAGGAGGAGAAGAAGAAGAAGAAGGAGAAAAAAGAGGAGGAGAGAAGAAGAAGAAGGAGAAAAAAGAAGAAGAAGAAGGAAGAAAAGAAAAAGAGAGGAGAAGAAGAAGAAGAAGAAGAGGAGAAAAAAGAAGAGAGAAGAAGAAGAAGGAGAAAAAAGAGGAGGAGGAGAAGAAGAAGAAGGAGAAAAAAAGAGGAGAGAGAAGAAGAAGAAGAAAAAGAGAGAGGAGGAGAAGAAAAGAAGGAGAAAAAGAGAGGAGAAGGAGAAGAAGAAAAAGAGGGGAGGAGAAGAAGAAGAAGGAGAAAAAGAGAGAAGGAGAAAAGAAGAAGAAAGAAGAAGGAGAGAAGAAAGAGGAGAAAAGAGAGGAAAAAGAAGGAAGAAGGAGAAAAAGAGAGAACGAAGACGAGGAAAAAAAGACGAGACGAGAACGAAGAAGAGAGAAACGAACAACAACAACAACAACAACAACAACGACGAAGAAAAGAATGAAGAAGAAGAAAAAAATGAAGAAGAAAAACAAGAAGAAGAATTCCACTTATACAGCACAAACACACATGTCAGTGAATGCTCGTTGAAGTTAATAAGTCCTTTTGAGTCGATGAGCATTTTAGTGACTGACCGTTCCTATTGCTTTCTTTTGCTTCTCTATCCTGTGCACAGTTAAGTTGCTCTCAACCCACAAGTTCAGTAAAAAGAAATATTTCTAAATTGTGCCCAGTACGCCAGATATTTCGGCAAAAAACTACGATCGTTAAACTCAAGCAAAACTATGCACAGGGACCATATCAACACCATCACCATCAACAACAAAGAAACACACAACAACAAGAACAGAACCACACATGAAGGACATTAACCAATGACTACTGACAGTAACAAATCATTCGAAACAACTCATGTTAACCCTTTGACTCCCGCACCCTGTCCACCAGCATCATGCATTGTCAACCATGCTAGCAAAGCAAAAATTTTAACCCTTTGATTCCCTCACGCAATCCACCAGCTTCATGCTTGAAGCTGGTGGACAGAGTGAGGGAGTCAAGGGGCTAAGTTTTTGCAGTTGGTGGATAGGGTGCGGGAGTCAAAGGGTTAAAAGAATGATGTAACAACTAACAGCTACATACAAACCATCCCTTGGCCCGCGATGTCACATGAAAGGAAATACGCTCATGAAAAGCAAAAACTCCACCACAAATCGTGCTCATAATCAGCAACATAAAGAGTGTATGCTACCACCGCTCGCAAACCACCAAAAGAGACAGAAGCTGCTCATGACCAATTCTCTCTCTCTCTCTCTCCACCCTTCACTCTTTCACACACACACACACACACACAGAGGCAATAATGAAGTGATCGAGCTGCTGGTGATTGGTGAGTACGCCACCCCCAAGTCCAAAACGATGACGGTTCCCCTCCCCTCTCATCAATCCGTCCACTTCAAGCCGATGGTTTGCCAGATGAAGCTGTACATATCTGCCACCTCCTCTATCTGCAACACACACCATTTGTTTAATCAAATTCAAGTCCTCTGCCACCTCCTCACCCGTTCATCTGGCAACACACCATTTGTTCAATCAAATTAAAGTCCTCTGCTACCTCTCCATCTGCAACACACCATTTTTTCTCAATCAAATTAAGCAATGAAGTCACAGTCAAAGGGGCACAACTTTTACCTGAAATCACACAATTTCAACCAATGTTAAAAAAAAAAAACACATAAAAACTGGACCACAAACACCACAGACATAAAAAACAAACACCACTGGAAAAAAAATTGTTCTAATTTTGTATACAGTTGTACTTGAACCAAATACTCCCCCCAGCTTTCTTGTCATAAATAATCATAAAAGTTATGTATAGGCTAAAAAAAACAAACACTCTTCTGGTACACTGTAACTCACTTCCACAACATATTCCATCCTTCCAGATAAGTTCAGTACTAAATGTATTCAATGTTTCTCCTCCGCTGGAAATACTGGTAATGGGAACACACAAAAAACAGCCACACATCCACACAGCATTGTGAAACTGTTACCTTGAGTTGCTATGTTAAAATCAAAGCGATTCTGGGAACCCAAAAAGAGTTGATACAAAGTCATATAGAAATACTCAAGAAATGATGGAACAATGTTCAACAAGGGAAAGAACTGCTACAAAACTGTCCGAAGTGTCCCAGCACACAAGGTTACTTCCCTTCCACTGATTTCGTTACAGAGAAAGAAATGACAGATTCTTCTGTGTAAATGCAAGCAGCACAGTTTTGACACTTATGTCGCATCCACGTAGATATACACGGTACAGGTCGAACGAGCTGAAGCCTGTCTGAATCAAAGTGACCACTAGAATTCAAGCAAATTAGACAGCTGCATTTTCCCAGCCATTCTGACACCCTTTAGTTGCGAGCCAGCATCGCCTGCGAGTGCGAGTGCTATTTTTAGCCAGGCAGGGTCGACCAAAGTCTTATCTCTGCAGCGCACCTTTGTCCTCAAGCACTAGTGATAAAGAAGGAAGCTGAGTGCACTATACACGGCAGCGGGACGGGTGAAAAGGGTGTGGGGAGTGGAAGGGAAGGGGAAAGATGCACGCTATTAATAGTCGGCAGGGCAGAGCCACCAACTAAAGTATCTCGGATTTGTGCACCGTGGTAGAGAATAAGATCACACAATCACAAATTTCTGACCGCAATGAACAATTTGTTAGCTCCACGAAATTCTGCCAGCGGACCACAACTGAAAAATTGCCGGTCATGAGACAGCTTTCAGTTCTGCATGCTGCCAGGGACAACAGAAGGAGACAGGTCTTTGCTACGCAAGAATTTCAGGGGCAACTACTCTCTGACCTTCCTTTAAATGAAGAATCTTTTGTTCCTTTGAAATTACGGCAAAGCGATGTTTTTACACCACTCAATAAGTGCTTCATGAAACCTGTATGCATGAACTTAGCACTGCAGATGATAAAGATTTGAGTGATGATTCTGACAGCGATTTTTGGCCTACACTCCAACAAAAATATTTTCAAAAGTTGTGAAAAGAAAAAGTCAAATAGCAGTGAAGGTATGATCGTTCACCATTTGTGAACAACCCAAGAAACAACAATCAAAACAGTTGTGGCATCAAGACAGAACTGTATGTAGACATGGTCAACTTGAACACTCAAATATCATTTTGTTTTAAAACAGACTACTGGTCAAATTATCAAGCAATCAACTAAGTAACATAACTCTTGAGAGTCACGGAGTTATCTCCCATGTAGAATTTCTCAAACCCAACACAGTTTGCGCTACCCATTCAGCTAGCATAGACGCAGCCACAAAGCATAAAGTGGTAAGCTCAGAACATTCCTTTTGTATCAAGCAATCACTTTTACACAATCTCACAAAAGTTTTAAGCAAATCTGTTCAAAAATAAGCATGTAAGAGAATTTTATGTCACACACACATGCATGCGCACGCACGCGCACACACCACACACACACACACACATACCCAAAACAAACACAAACACACATACAGACACACACACACACACACAGACATAACCACACAAACACACACACACAGAGACACACACAGAGACACACACAGACACATACACTCACACACACAGACATACCCACACAAACACAAACACACACACAAAGACACACACACACACACAACAGAGACACACACACACACACACACACACACACACACACACACACACACACACACACACACACTTACAGTCTTAGAGGTGGGTTTGCCAGCACCATGACCAGAGTCAGTGTCCACACGAATCAGAAGGGGATTGGTCTGAAAAACATAAATAAATAAAATAAATCATAAATAGACAAGTTCAAGTTCATATTGTTTATATAGCCCAGCCGACTACCAGAGTCATACCATGGCTAACACCACATCAAAAGCAACAACCAGGTTAAGATGAAAGATGACAGTTAAAAACCATGTTCACTGTTAGCCTTACAAGTACAAAAATAAATAAATGATACACAAACAATATACACAAGCAAATAACAAAAACGAACTAAACAACCAGTCACTATGGTGTAGTGGTTAACGCATCAGAGTACCTACTGCAAGGTTGTGGGTTGGAATCAATGTCATAGTACCTACTGGAAGGTTGTGGGTTGGAATCAATGTCAGAGTACCTTCTGGAAGGTTGTGGGTTGGAATCAATGTCATAGTACCTACTGCAAGGTTGTGGGTTGGAATCAATGTCAGGTACCTTCTGGAAGGTTGTGGGTTGAATCAACTGTCATAGTACTACTGCAAGGTTGTGGGTTGGAATCAATGTCATAGTACCTACTGCAAGGTGTGGGTTGGAATCAATGTCAGAGTACCTTCTGGAGGTTGTGGGTTGGAATCAATGTCAGAGTACCTTCTGGAAGGTTGTGGGTTGAATCAATGTCATAGTACCTACTGGAAGGTTGTGGGTTGGAATCAATGTCAGTCTCTTTAAAAATCATTGTGGGATTTTTTGGCTCCAACCGACTCCTACCTAGAGTTAAGTGTGCTTTGAGCTCATTGGGAAGACTGGGACTACACTTCACAGATACATCAATGAGAGAGAGCTACTAAAATCTTCTGACCAACACCGCAGGTGTCTCTCTCTCAGTCCTGGCTGAGGCCAGGATATATTATGATAGTAAGCGTAGGATACAGCCCTGTGACACAGTCTCAATCCTAAATGGAACTCTATAGCATCATGATTATCATGCTCCTCATCATCATCATTGCACTGCAAAAAACTGTTCCAGCTTCTCTGGCCATTAAGGTGCTGTAGAAAATGAGGGAGGGAAACAGGGACAGAAAGCAATTTCCAGGGACACACATCATGACAAGAACACCCAAACATAAGCATCTACTTACCTTTAGGTACAATATGAACACAAACGTGAGCCAACTATACCACAGGAACCAGAAGAACGAGCAAACCAAAAAGGACGCGTATTCAATACAAGACAAGACAAGTGCAAATTTTCGGCCAACCGGCCTTTGTCAAGCGCAAAAACACGATCACGAACAGACGCCAACCAACGGATAATAAGAAAAGGACTAAAAACTTCCCTGCAGCCTCGTCCAGTGGATAAAAAGGGACCACTGGACGAGGTTGCAGGGAAGTTTTTAGTCCTTTTCTTATTATGACGAGGCTGCAGGGAAGTTTTTAGTCCTTTTCTTCTTATCCGTTGGTTGGTGTCTGTTCATGATCGTGCTTTCGCGCTTGACAAAGGCCAGTTGGCCGAAAACTTGCGCTTGTCTTGTCTTGTTGTATCGAATACGCGTCCTTTTTGGTTTGCTTGTTCTTCTGGTTCCTGTTTGCTTGGATGCTGGCAGTCGCACTTGTTTTGTATCAACTATACCACTGTTCAGTTTTTCGCTCAACCATCATGTTGATAGTTTTAGACACGACGTGCCCAACCAGCCAATAAAGGAAAGAACAGTCCTCCTTGCCTGCTGTTAAATCACTGCTGGTTCAGGACAGTGCCCATAGTCACTGGCGCTCACGAAGAATCATCATGACATGTTGATCAACCCTTCTCGAGATCTTAAACTTTTTCCAGGACAGGCACAGACAACAGATTTTCTGCAACCCACCCCCTCCCCTATTTTGACCGTTTTCCAGACAAAATACTGATACCCTGGGATAGCAGACGGCCCTACAACAATCTCCCTCATGTTTCATCACCATCACCTTCTCATTCTGTAGCTTATGTGGGCACTGGCAGGATTGACAGAACACACAGCCACCGTTTCTCCCCCATACTCTCGCATAAACAATCCCAAACACTACATTATAATCCTTTCCCTCAAACATGAGCCCACACACATACACATATGCACACATACACATAATCACACTCATAAACGTCTACACCCACACATACATAACCCCTCTTTTCTCTTTGAAACCACATGCACTCCTCACAAACACACCGCTTTCTACTCGCATGTATATCATCAGGCATGGGAACTAGTCATAATAAAAAAGATCTGAAATTTTTAAAAAGCGAGGACTAAATCTGTTGCAGTCTGGGGCCATCGACAGTCTGAAAACACACATCTGTGGCAGTCAAAATCTTGGATTACTTTCAAGAACTGTAACAGTTTCAATTTCAATTCAGTTTCAATTTCTCAAGATGACGTCTCTGCACTTAGAATAAATTTCATAAGCACTAACGTCACAGGCGCAAAGGGATGGAGAAGATCCAGAACGATCACAGCCTTTAGCCTGCACATAAACCCACAAGCTGGCCAGGTCCTGAGGTCCTAACTAGATAGTTCTATAACTCTGGGGAAGGGAGTGAGGTGGCAGAGACCTCAACTTTTCCCGTGGCTAGCACCACAAGGGTGGCGCCCTTCAAAAACAGTAACAATAACAATCAATGACGACAGGACAAAATATTAATGAACAATACTGTCAACAGGCTACGTCATCTTCACGTTTGGTGTAATTAATGTCTGTCTGACACAGCAAACGTTTTGCTTGCCCAGCCACACTGGTTTTTCTATTCCACTCTCCGATCTGTTCTTCCCTCCCTAGCCGAACTAGCCAGTCCCACCTCTACCGACCTGCTACTCCGTCTTTGTTCAATTTACCTCCTCTTTTAACAATCAACGCCTCTATGTTCACTTCGCTGACCGGCGCAAAAGAAAACATCCTGAGGCCACTTGCACACAGGCCTAACAAAAGTGACCTCAATATTGAGCTCACTTTAGTAGCAACTTGTACCACTTAAAGGTTGAGAAGCCGTTTGAAAATAATAAATCAGTTTTGATGGTTCCAACATTTCTCATCGGAACAAAAAATATTGTTGAAAAACTTACCCAAAAAGTTGGATATCCATCAAAATCAGATTATTTCCATGCCTGACCATCTTTCTCCCTCTTCCTCCCCAACTCTTTCCCTACACACACTAACACACACACACACACCCAAACACACACACACACAAACAAACACACATACACACACACATACACACACAAACATACACACATGCACGCACGCACGCACGCACGCACCACACACACACACACACACACACACACACACACACACACACACACACACACAAAACACACACACACACCCCCACCACCCATCCCAGTCACTCTCCACCCTCACCTGGTTTTCATGACGACCCAGGGTGTGCTGTAGCTGTGCCATAAACTTCAAGGAGTGTAGGGGCACCACACGGTCATCGTGATCACCGGTCAGCAGCAGGATGGACGGGTACTGGCCCCCTTTGAGATCCTTGGGGATGTTGTGCAGCGGGGAGTACCTGGACATGTACAGCAAAGGTAAGGACGGTGGCTTTGAATTGTAAAACCTTTTGTTTTGTTATTGTTACAACAGTGTTCAATAACATGGTAAGGACCGTGGTTGTGAATTGTAAAACCTTTTGTTATTGTTACAACAGTGTTCAATAACATGGTAAGGATGGTGGCTGTGAATTGTAAAACCTTTTGTTATTGTTAGAATAGTGTTCATTAACATGGTAAGGACGGTGGCTGTGAATTGTAAAACCTTTTGTTATTGTTAGAATAGTGTTCAATAACATGGTAAGGATGGTGCTTGTGAATTGTAAAACCTTTTGTTATTGTTAGAATAGTGTTCAATAACATAATAAGGACGGTGGCTGTGAATTGTAAAACCTTTTGTTATTGTTAGAATAGTGTTCAATAACATGGTAAGGACAGTGGTTGTGAATTGTAAAACCTTTTGTTTTGTTATTGTTACAACAGTGTTCAATAACATGGTAAGGATGGTGCTTGTGAATTGTAAAACCTTTTGTTATTGTTAGAATAGTGTTCAATAACATGGTAAGGACAGTGGTTGTGAATTGTAAAACCTTTTATTATTGTTAGAATAGTGTTCAATAACATGGTAAGGATGGTGGCTGTGAATTGTAAAACCTTTTGTTATTGTTAGAATAGTGTTCAATAACATGGTAAGGACAGTGGTTGTGAATTGTAAAACCTTTTGTTATTGTTAGAATAGTGTTCAATAACATGGTAAGGATGGTGGCTGTGAATTGTAAAACCTTTTGTTATTGTTAGAATAGTGTTCAATAACATGGTAAGGATGGTGGCTGTGAATTGTAAAACCTTTTGTTATTGTTAGAATAGTGTTCAATAACATGGTAAGGATGGTGGCTGTGAATTGTAAAACCTTTTATTATTGTTAGAATAGTGTTCAATAACATGGTAAGGATGGTGGCTGTGAATTGTAAAACCTTTTGTTATTGTTAGAATAGTGTTCAATAACATAATAAGGATGGTGACTGTGAATTGTAAAACCTTTTGTTATTGTTAGAATAGTGTTCAATAACATGGTAAGGATGGTGGCTGTGAATTGTAAAACCTTTTGTTATTGTTAGAATAGTGTTCAATAACATAATAAGGATGGTGACTGTGAATTGTAAAACCTTTTGTTATTGTTAGAATAGTGTTCAATAACATGGTAAGGATGGTGGCTGTGAATTGTAAAACCTTTTATTATTGTTAGAATAGTGTTCAATAACATGGTAAGGATGGTGGCTGTGAATTGTAAAACCTTTTGTTATTGTTAGAATAGTGTTCAATAACATGGTAAGGATGGTGGCTGTGAATTGTAAAACCTTTTATTATTGTTAGAATAGTGTTCAATAACATGGTAAGGACGGTGGTTGTGAATTGTAAAACCTTTTGTTATTGTTAGAATAGTGTTCAATAACATGGTAAGGACAGTGGCTGTGAATTGTTAAACCTTTTGTTATTGTTACAACAGTGTTCAATAACATGGTAAGGACGGTGGCTGTGAATTGTTAAACCTTTTGTTATTGTTAGAATAGTGTTCAATAACATAAGGATGGTGACTGTGAATTGTAAAACCTTTAATTATTGTTAGAATAGTGTTCAATAACATGGTAAGGATGGTGGCTGTGAATTGTAAAACCTTTTGTTATTGTTAGAATAGTGTTCAATAACATGGTAAGGACAGTGGTTGTGAATTGTAAAACCTTTTATTATTGTTAGAATAGTGTTCAATAACATACTTATTGTAGGCCTACCTCGTTAATGCTGACCCTTTTGTCCTACTCCCCTCCTGTCCTCCCCCTCCTGGTCTGTGTGTGCATTCTGTTCCCTTGAGTTTGGTCACTGCAAGTGAATGAGCCCATAGCATGCTGTGTGTGTTCTGTTCCCTTGAGTTTGGTCACTGCGAGTGAATGAGCCCATAGCATGCTGTGTGTGTGTGTTCTGTTCCCTTGAGTTTGGTCACTGCGAGTGAATGAGCCCATAGCATGCTGTGTGTGTTCTGTTCCCTTGAGTTTGGTCACTGCGAGTGAATGAGCCCATAGCATGCTGTGTGTGTTCTGTTCCCTTGAGTTTGGTCACTGCGAGTGAATGAGCCCATAGCATGCTGTGTGTGTTCTGTTCCCTTGAGTTTGGTCACTGCGAGTGAATGAGCCCATAGCATGCTGTGTGTGTGCGTTCTGTTCCCTTGAGTTTTGGTCACTGCGAGTGAATGAGCCCATAGCATGCTGTATGTGTGCGTTCTGTTCCCTTGAGTTTGGTCACAGAGAGTGAATGAGCCCATAGCATGCTGTGTGTGTGCGTTCTGTTCCCTTGAGTTTTGGTCACTGCAAGTGAATGAGCCCATAGCATGCTATGTGTGTGTGTTCTGTTCCCTTGAGTTTTTGTCACTGCGAGTGAATGAGCCCATAGCATGCTGTGTGTGTGTGTTCTGTTCCCTTGAGTTTGGTCACTGCGAGTGAATGAGCCCATAGCATGCTGTGTGTGTTCTGTTCCCTTGAGTTTGGTCACTGCGAGTGAATGAGCCCATAGCATGCTGTGTGTGTTCTGTTCCCTTGAGTTTGGTCACTGCAAGTGAATGAGCCCATAGCATGCTATGTGTGTGTGTTCTGTTCCCTTGAGTTTTTGTCACTGCGAGTGAATGAGCCCATAGCATGCTGTGTGTGTGTGTTCTGTTCCCTTGAGTTTGGTCACTGCGAGTGAATGAGCCCATAGCATGCTGTGTGTGTGCGTTCTGTTCCCTTGAGTTTTGGTCACTGCAAGTGAATGAGCCCATAGCATGCTATGTGTGTGTGTTCTGTTCCCTTGAGTTTTTGTCACTGCGAGTGAATGAGCCCATAGCATGTTCAACTCTGGGAAGGAGCCGGTTAGAGCAGAAAAATCCCACACTGGTTTTAAAAGAGACTGATGGGGATTCGAACCCCACAACCTTCAAGTCAGCAGTCCACTGCTCTAATCACTACACTGCAATGACTAGATTTATACTAGTAGACTTATACTACTCAAAAAAAGCTAAGGGTCACCATCAGCTTTTTACCCAATACAGAATATTAGTTAATACAAAGAAACAGAATAAAATAGTTTAATGAACAATGATGGTGACCCTTAACTTTTTTAGAGAAGTATACTTTATTTAAAGAAACAGAATAAAATAGTATTACATAACATGATGGTGATCCTTAACTTTTTTAGAGAAGTATACTCTATTCAGCAGCCATCACTTACTTGATAAGCGACTTGAACTGTTCAGCATCCTCTGAACATCCAAAATCAGAGATCCAGGCATGGCCGATGGTGAACTTGTGGAAACGAAGCATGTCCAACACTCTTGACACACACAACAAAAACACCATGTCAACACATTGGCAATACCAAAACCGCATGTATAATGATAGTAATAATAACAATGAACAAAACGGTCTCACAAACCAACATACTGACAACACCGACACTGTATAAATAACAATAATAGTAATATTAGCAGTAGTAATAATATCAACAATGATAAAGATAATGATGAACAAAAGTGTCTCACAAACTTACATACTGACCACACCAACACTATATAAATAACAATAATAGTAATATTAGCAGTAGTAATAATATTAACAATGATAAAGATAATGATGAACAAAAGTGTCTCACAAACCCGCTTACAAAAGGTAAACCAACCACCTTGTCAACATGCTGAGAAAACAAACACTACATAAATAATAATAACAATAGTAATAATAATAATAATGATAATAATTATGAACAAATGGTTCTGACACACTGACAAACATAAACCATCATGTTAACCCTTTGACTCTCACACCCTGTCCACCAGCGTCCTGCATTATCAACTATGCTAGCGAAGCAAAATGTAACCCTTTGACTCCCTCACCCTATCCATCAGCTTCCTGCAGGAAGCTGGTGGATAGGGTGAGGGAGTCAAAGAGTTAAGTTTTTGCTGTTGGTGGGTTGGGTGCGGGAGTCAAAGGGTTAACATACTGACAATACCAACACAACATAAATATCAATATTACTACTACTACTACCATTACTACTACTATTACTACTACCACAAATAATAACAATAACAATAACAACACCAACAATAAGAAGAATAACAATAATAATTATAATAACAACAACAATCTCATAACAATAACAACAACAATAATGAACAAATGGTTCTCTCACACTGACAAACATAAAACAACAAGTCAACATACTGACAATTTCAACATTGTATTGATCATAATAACAATACCGCTTCATATTAACAACAATAAACAACATAAGGCTCTCACAAACCAATAGGCAAAACACAAAACGCCGTATCAACACACTCAAAATATCCTCCTTACAGTATCCATCAGTCTGAACCATCCTAGATGCCACAGGGAAGTGAAACACAAGACCATCATCAGTAACCAGAAAAAAACATGAAAGAAGAATAAGAACGCGTATTTAATACAACAAAACAAGACAGGCGCAAACTTTCGGCCAACCGGTCTCTGTCAAGCGTAAGATTACAAACAAACAAACACTAGATACAAAAAATTTGAGAAAAAGACTGAAACTTCCCTGCTGCTGTGTTCAATGTGAGAAAAGGAACCAGATCCAAATCATGCATTTACCAACATGATGGTGCCAGCTTACTGTTTGGTAAATGCATGACTTGGATCTGGTTCCTTTTCTCACATTGAACACAGCAGCAGGGAAGTTTCAGTCTTTTTCTCAAATTTTTTGTATCTAGTGTTTGTTTGTTTGTAATCTTACGCTTGACAAAGGCCAGTTGGCCGAAAATTTGCTCCTGTCTTGTTTTGTTGTATTAAATACGCGTTCTTATTCTTCCTTCATGTTTTTTCTGGTTCCTGTTTGCTTGAACGCGGGCAGTCACACTTGTTTTAGACATCATCAGTAAGTTGGAAGGTCTGACCACGGTCACATACCCGTTCACAACTGCACCACAAAATATCCTGAGCCAGATCTATACCCCTATAGTCTGCTCCACCTCTACGCCAACTCTAAAAACATAAATCCCGTAAGTATAGAATTGTGGATGGGCACCACCCTTGTGATGCTGGCCCTGGGAAAAGTGGAGATCTCTGCCATCTCACTCCCCTACGACCCCAGGTCATGGAACTATCTAGAGAGGACCTCAGGACCTGGCCAGCTCGTGGGTTTATGTGCAGGCTTAAGGCTTGTGCCATGATCATTTGGGGATCTTCTAAAACCACATGGCACCTGTGATGTTAGTGCATATGGAATTCATTCTGAACGCGGAGACGTCATCTTGAGAAAATGAAATTGAAACTGGAAATCGTATAGCGTTGTTCTCCACCAGACATCCAACTCTTAGGCCCACTCTACCAGTCCATCTGAAGATCCTCCTCTCTGGCCTGGCTTATAAGTAAAAAAATAAAAAAAATACAGAGGAAGGATACTTGCGTTTTTGTGCGACTAGAGGCATCTTTTGACAGAATTCTTACTGGGTTAGGTTCCAGCCAAAAATGGAGTGATCGTGTACCAGTTTGCACAAGCTGGATATGACAAGTGTACTAGATGAACTGGAATTACCTGAGCCAGAGCACCATCTGGAGGCATCTTCTGACCGATTTCTCAGAAAACAGTAGGTTAGGTTATAGCCAGAAATGGAGTGATAGTGTGCCACTCTGTACTAGGTGGATATGGAAAGTGTACGAGCTAAACAGGAATTATATGGGGTGGAGCACCACCTGCAGGCATCTTTTGACCGAATTCTCAATAAAACTGGGTTAGGTTTTGGCTAAAAATAGAGCAATTGTGTGCCACTCTGCGTTAGTTGGATATTATAAGTGTACTAGCTAAATGAAAAATATGTGGGGTGGAGCACCATCTAGAGGCATCTTTTGACCAAATTCTCAGCAAACACTGGGTCAGTTTTAGGCCAAAAATAGTGTAATTGTGTGCCACTCTGTATTAGTCGGATATTATAAGTGTACTAGCTAAATGGAAAATGTGTGGGGTGGAGCACCATCTACAAGCATCTTTTGACTGAATTCTCAGCAAACACTGGGTCAGTTTTAGGCCAAAATAGTGTAATTGTGTGCACTCTGTATTAGTCGGATATTATAAGTGTACTAGCTAAATGGAAAATACATGGGGTGGAGCACCATCTACAGGCATCTTTTGACCGAATTCTCAGCAAACACTGGGTCAGTTTAGGCCAAAAATAGTGTAATTGTGTGCCACTCTGTATTAGTTGGACATTATACGTGTACTAACTAAAGACACTGGCAAAGATACTGGGGATGGGTTGCCATAAACAATAAATAAATAAATCATTTATTGAAAAATAGGCAATGAAACAAAAAGAACAGTCAAGGTGCTACCTACCCAACCTGAGCGATGCCCGCACCAAACAGGTCAGGTCTCTGGTTCAAACACGCCCCAACCAGCAAACCGCCATTGGAGGCACCATTGATGGCAATCCTGAACACAAACATACACATCTATACATTTTCAGGGCTTAAAACGGGAGAAGGAAAAAACCACTGAAACTAGTCCGACCGGAAACTTCTTCCAAGAAAAATCAGGGGCCATAACTTGCACGCCGTTGCTATGAACGCTTGCAAGCTGATCACGGATGCCTTGCTCCTTTCAGGATTTTTTGTTTGTTTTTTTGTTTTGTTTTTTTTGACAAACCGAAATCGCAGAATTCCGTACCAGACGCGGAACATTTTAAGCCCTGCATTCTGTTTAGGAGGAGAGAGGGGGGAGAGGGTCTCTCATTTCTTACGCCGCCTTAATGGCCACACAAAGCTGGCACAGTCTTTATAACGATGTGATGATGATGGTGATGAGGATGATAATCATGAAGCTATGGAGTTCCATCTAAGACTGAGACTACATGACAGGGCTGTACTCTACGCTTACTATCATAATATACCCTGGTGTCAACCAGGACCGAGAGACACAAACACCTGTCGTGCTGGTCAGACAATCTGAGCAACATCCTTAAAAAGAAAAAAAATTAAGTACACACATCAAAGCATTCGTGCACATAATCTAAGGACATGCCCCTGGCGCTGACCACTCTGTCCAATCTATCACACATGGGATTTAAAAAAGACATACCTGAATACAAAATTTAAGCATACATAAGGACAGCAAAACATATGGAAAAAAAACCAGGCCCAAATTACCTAAAATTGTTTCCGCATATCTCATTTTCCTGAGCCAAAAATGCACTAAATACATGTACCCAATTATCAAGCCTAAGAGAAAGTACGCAAGACTTTATCAATAAACACATACAGGTGAATGGACCAGCAAGGCAGAAATGATAGGCAGAAACTGACAGAAAGCAAAGGAACAAGACAGAAACAAAGACAGTGACAGAAAAGAGGAAATTTCTAGCACAGAATTTCCAGAAGGTGGGGATACTATTTATACTGAAAGAGCCCCCGGCATCACCACAGGGGGTGGAGGTGGGGGCATAACAAATATGAAGTCATAGAGGCAAAGTGGCAACTGACCAAGACAATCATAAAAGCAAACTGGCAACTGACCACAACAATCATAAAGGCAAACTGGCAACTGACCAAGACAATCATAGAGGCAAACTGGCAACTGACCACGACAATCATAAAGACAAAGTGGCAACTGACCACAACAGTCGTCACCACAGTGATACCCATGTCTGCTCACCTTCCTGGCCGGGTGTACTTGTTTTCAATCAGAAAATCGGCGGCGGCCTGGAAGTCATCGAAGACGTTCTGCTTGTTGGCCAAGTTGCCTCCCTTGTGCCAGTCCTCGCCATACTCACTGGAACAGGGTTGGGAGAAATAGGGTTTTAGTTATATGTGCATGCACGCGTGAGCTCACTCGACACACGCACGCACACACACACACACAACACACACACAACACACGCAGTCTCAAAGTCACATACATTTGTCTCTCACACACACACACACATACACACACACACACACACACATAGTGTGTCTCTAACAAAGTCACAACACTATCATAACACACACACACCAGCCTACACCACACACACACACACACACACACACACACACACACACACACACACACACACAGTGTGTCTCTAACAAAGTCACATACACTATTCATACACACACAAACACACACATTTGACAAATATATAGTTTCCAAACAATCCTAGGGATTCTCTCTCTCTCTCTCTCTTCTCTCTCTCTCTCTCCACCACACACACACACCACACACATACACACACACACACACACACACACACACAGCAATCGCACACGCACATTCCAATCTTGGTATTTTAGTTTCGATGTATGTCTGTGCCATTTTGTGTTCTCAAATGTATCAATTTAACATGGATGTGCATGTGCTTGCATACCATGTGTGAACATGTGCGAACGTGTGTATGTCTTAAATGCGTATTAGCTTTTATGATTGCAATATACTAACCTTACACACTCTACGCATTTGTGCCTATGCGCATTGTTTGTATACATACATATACATATATGTGTGTGTGTATACTATATATATATATATAATATATATATTTATATATATATATATATATATATAATATATATGGGAAGTATTAATTCAAATCCCCTTTAATAAACATATTTACCATATCTTACAAGTGCATAAGCTCAACGACTGCAAGAGACCATATAACTGCAAAATTTTTGACAAGTGGTCAAGAAAATGGTGAAAAAATGTCCACCACCATACATGTATTTTCATTTCAACGATTTTAACGAGCACCTTGCAGTAAGACATTGCTCGAGGGGGAGGGGAGGGAGGGGGGGGGGAGAGGGCAGAGCAGTAGGCATGTCACGTGCAAGGATGTGAGCGTGATGTGATCAAACAAAACATTCCTGTTCTCTAAACTCAGCAACAAACATCACCACTAACTTTCCACCACGGATGTTGGCCACGGCGTAAATGCCACCCAGGTGCTGGAGAAAGACCGGGCGAGCTGGAGAGAAGTACGGAGAGATGGAGATGCTGAACCCGCCGTAGCCATACAGCAACACGGGGTGGTCACCGTTCAGCTCAGGTTCTGTAACACAGGCATGGGGGCGTTGTGGTTTAACCCTTTGACTCCCTCACCCTATCCGCCAGCTGCAAAAACTTTAACCCTTTCACTCCCTCACCCTATCCACCAGCTGCAAAAACTTAACCCTTTCACTCCCTCACCCTATCCACTTAACCCTTTCACTACCTCACCCTATCCACCAGCTGCAAAAACTTAACCCTTTCACTACCTCACCTATCCACCAGCTGCAAAAACTTAATCCTTTCACTACCTCACCCTATCCACCAGATGCAAAAAATTAATCCTTTGACTCCCTACCCTATCCAACCAGATGCAAAAACTTAATCCTTTCACTCCCTCATCCTATCTACCAGCTGCAAAAACTTAACCCTTTCACTCCCTCACCCTATCAACCGACTACCCCTCACCCTATCCACCAACTCATTCACTCCATCACCCTATCTACCAGCTTCCTGCAGGAAGCAGGTGGATACGGTGTGAGTGAGTGAAAGGGTTGAGTTTTTTGCTTTGTTGTAAAGACTGACAATGTGGGATTCTGGTGGATAGGTTGAGGGAGTCAAAGGGTTAAGGGGCTTTGGCGTTTGGTTGGTAGGTTGTTTTGTTTTTTGTTTTGTTTTGTTTGTTTAACTCTTTGACGACGGGCTACTTCGACTGAAGTAACAGTTGAGCTCTCACTGAGGATGGGCTACTTCAGTCATAGTAAAGACGGTCTAGGGTATATAATTCCCTCTACTTTTGTTATGCTAATGATTTAGTAGTTGGCAGTTGCTTCCCTTGTGGAGGGAACTTCCGCTGAACGCTTCAGCTACGTTTTGCCGGTTTCTTTGTCTACAATCGATGGATAAGTTCACTTGCACTGGTTCTCAGTGATTTCACTGTGGCAGTCCTAGGCCAGCAGGAGAGCTCAGCTGTGCCAAGTGCAGTCTCAATAGAGTTAAGGGTCACTGCACTTACATTTCCTTTGCGCTCTCTTTCATTTTCTTTTTTTCTTTTTTTTTGTCCCATTTTCTAAGTCGTCTTAATGGCCACAGAAGCTGGCACAGTTTTTACAATGTGATGATGCGTTTGCTTACATTTACTTTGATAGATGATCCATTTCGGATCCGTTTCCTTCTGTCATTGTTATTGTTGTTATTGTTTTATTATTGTTGTTTAAAGCCCAGCCAACAGCACAGAGCCATATCAAAGCTATAACCGCTTCAAAATATCACAAATATCAACAGGAAAAAAAAAATTAAGTACACATATCAATGCATTCGCGCACAGGATCTAAGGACATGCCCCTGGCACTGACATTCCGTCCAATTTACTGCAAAAGGGATTTAAAAAAACACACCTGAATACAAATTTAAGCATACCTAAGCACACCAATACATAATAAAAACGGGCAAAATTACCTAAAATCGCTTCCATATATCTCACCTCCCTAGAGCCAAAAATGCACTTAACGCATGTACCCAATTATCAAGCCTAAGGAAAAGTACATACACTTTATCAAACACACACAGGTGAATGGACCAACAAAGACAGAAAATGAAGGAAGAAATGACAGACAGCAAAGGAACAAGGCAGAAACAAAGAAGATGACAAAAAAAAGGAAATTTCTAGCACAGAATTTCCAGAAGGTGGGGATACTATTTATACAGAAAGAGTCCCCGCATCCTCACAGGGGAGTACACCTCATATGTCAGCTACTTAATTTATTAGCTCTAAAATAAAAACGGAACAAAATTCAGACTGACCTTCTTGTGGACGATAAACATGGGAACTTTGGTGCCATCCTTGCTAGGGAAGAACTTCTGCACAATCTCAAAATTGCTGGCATCAAAATCACCTTTACACTTGATCTCCCGGTACACCTGTATAAGACACACATTACGAAACACACGATAATTGTTTGTCCACATCTCGATAAAACAATCATAGGATCCAAAACAAGTGCGACTGCCCGCGCCCAAGCAAACGAACCAAAGAACAAGAAAACCAATGCAAGCGCGTTTTCAACAAAAACAAAACAAGACAAGACAACAAGACATATTTTAATCATAATTTAATGTTTTCCATCTCATGGTGTGGTGTGATGTGGTGTGGTGTGGTGTGGTGTGGTGGTGTGGTGTGGTGTGTGTGTGAGGATAGTGTGTGTTATGTGTGTAGCGTGGCGTGGCGTGCTGTGTGTGGCGTGCGTAGTGTAGTGTGGGTGTGTGTGTTCTGTTGGTGTGGTGGCGTGGCGTAAGTAGCTGGTTAGGTAGCGTAGTATAGCAAGTGTAGTATAGTGTAACATAGCATAGCGTAGTGTAGCATAGTGCATTATGCACAATGCAGTGCTGTGTAGCGCTGTATTTCTGACAGGTGAACGGGAATTGGTTGAATAATGACAGGTGTTGTATAATGACAGGTGGTAGAAATAATGGCAGGTGTATAATGACAGGTGTGTATAATGCAGGTGTATATGACAGGTGTTATATGACAGGTGTTGTCTAATGATAGGTGCTGAATGACATGTGTTAAACACTGACAGGTGTTGTATAATAAACAGGTGTTGTATACTGACAGGTGTTGTATGACAGGTGTATAATGGCAAGTGTTGATTAATGACAGGTATGATAATGACAGGTATGTATAATAGACAGGATTGTAGCATGATGAATGACAGGTTGTTGACAGGTGCTGAATGACAGGTGTTGTATGATGACAAGTGTTGTATGACAGGTGTTGTATAATGGCAGGTGTTCCATGACAGGTGCTCAATAATGAGTGTTGTAAAATGACAGGTGTTGCATAGCGACAGGTGCTGAATCATGACAGGTGTTGCAGGACAACCACTCACCTTGGGTTCATAAGGTAAGGTGGTCAGATCCAGGCGATAGATGATGCCAGGGGTAAGGAAAGAGGTGAACTGGTAGAAGACCTGTGGAACAAGGACAAAAAAAAAAGAAAAATCATTCAACTCCCTTCACTGCTGTGGCTGTCTGTAATATTGTTATAGTGGTTTAACCCTTAAGCGCCAAAATGTAAATACAGTGGTACCCCCCAAGTCAAATGCATTCCAAGTCAAATGCATTCCAAGTCAAATTTTTCCAAATCGAAGAATATTTCGGCAAATTTCACCTCCCATGTCAAATCTCACTCCCATCTCGAATGTCTGGCAACAAAGCCAGGACTGAGGGTGCGCTGCCCGCCCAGTCCGCTCACTTCCCCGTGCCATGCACATCATCCTCTGTTGTTGCTGGCATTTTTTTGCATTTCTTCTTCAAATTAGCCCTCATTATGGCTCCCAAGAAAGTACAAAGTATTAGTATTTAGTCTATTTCTGCTTTATTTAAGTCTATTTAAGTCTATTTCTGTTTGTCCATTGTACTTATATTGCAGTTATCTGGCCACAGGCACAACAGAAACCCATATAAATGTAAAATAGATATGGGGATTTTGGGGCTCAAACGAATTAATGCTTTTACTTAAATTTTAATGGGAAAAATTGCCTCCCAACTAGAATATTCTCAAGTCGAATGGCCCAAGGAACCAAT